>MU951261.1:0-12669 GCA_036418165.1 Cooperia oncophora
GCCGGAACAATACTTATAAGGCAGGCGAGTGGGCTTTGTAGCAGACTACGACTGTTTCGTCCTTAACCTTACGCAAGAGTACAGGGGGCCAAAAAAGACACTTCGACCGAGTCACATATCAGCAAAGTTTTCGCAGCCCAGACAGAAGACGTGGATACGAGTACCAGGGCGGAAGATACCCAAGATGTTCCTCGATAAGCAGGAGCAGGCTCTCGCCCATCACCTTCATGTACACCAAAATATGAAGTCATCTCCAATCGCAGCCTGACTGGAGAAGGCCTATGGAATTCACGTCACCTCCAAACAGCTGCGAAACTTCTTGTATGGAGTCACCCATGGACAGCTACCTGGAGACCGGCACTCTTGATCTGGAAGACCTCCAACATCGAGCAGCTCCGACAACGTCGCTACGGTCCAGGACATCATCTTCACCAAGGCGCGAGTTGGTGGTATGGACCGGAAGTTCCTGGAATGTGAAGACCGATATTTTCTTCGTGGACCCCGGACTGAAAGTGAACGCTGACGGTTACATCGACCAACTCGAGGAGAATATCCTGCCTTCATGTCATCGATCGTCTTGAGAAGTTCGCATGCTACAGGATTGGGTGCCACCACATGGAATCGAAGGGCGTTGGAAAAACTTTTGCCTACTTGGAACGAAAGGGCGTTGAGTACCTGAAGAAGACGGATATCTAGCGACTTTACTGAACCCAGGCATCAAATCACGATCGCGTGCCAGAATCTCTCGAAGCTGTGGCGGAGTGTCATGATAGTGTACAATGTGCTGTTGAATATGGTGGTGGAAATGTCCATCAGAATTTAATAAAGTGTAACTTATATCGCCTTGAAAGTCGAGGAAGAAAAGTGTCTTTTTGAGCCCCTCCCTGATATTTTGAGTAGCAGAACTCTTGCGGACCATGTGCTGCTGGAGCTTATTTCACAGTTCCTTTGACCCATTTCAAATACTTACTCATAAATTTTAATCTATAGAGAAAACTCATCTGGATGTTAATTCAAATCCACTAAAAAAACTTACCAACTCACCTGGAAGGTAAATGATTTCGTGAGTTGGAGGACGATAAAACCTGGCTGTTTAGGTACCTGCTGCTCACTTTTGTACTCAACGTAATCACAATTTTGATTACGATTGTTATTATCAACGTTTACTTCCGCAGCCCAACGACGCATCGTATGCCAGAATGGGTGCGCTCGGTTTTTATAGAGGTACGATCCAATATTCTAGAATGTAAATGTAGACGTCAGTGATCAGAAATCCGCCATTAAATCTGTACAGGAACTCTAGAACAATTATATTCCCACTTCCGGCTCGAGATGGTGCGTACTGCAGTTGATATCGTCGACATTAGTGGGAGTGCTGCCAAGAAAGATGCGCTGCGTTTTCGCAAGTGGTTGTTTTCTTCCTAAAGCGGTCACTACTGGTGGACAAAGTCAGCCAGAGACGGGCTCATTCCCAGGGCACATCGTTGTTGGGGAATACCCCAATAGGGGGGGGGTCGTATTTGGTCGTTAGGAGGGGGTCGTATTTGGGCTGAGATATTTTGATAGTTGATTTTTCTCGCTTCATGGACGTTGTAAAGGGAGGGGGGGTCGTATTTGATCATTTTTGGGAGGGGGGGGGTCGTATTGTCTCGCGGCTTTTCCTGTTTCACATGTGCTATTTTACCTATTTACCCCTCCCCCACGTTTCGTGCGGCTCGGGTTCCGATGGAGGAAGGACAGAAGCTTCGGGGGAGGCGTCCTATAGAGTCGACTAAAGTTCCCAAACCAATTGAGTGCTGCTCCAATCGCTGCCTTTCCGAGCATTTCGTAGTGGCCCCTAACAGATGATATTGAGACTTGATATCATCTGATGGGCACGTTTCGGGAGCTGAATCCTTCTCTTCCCCTTTAGTCTCCGAAAAAATTAGTACCCAGATATTTCCCGAGCAAATGGACCACGAACTTGCTCTTTCCCGGCTAACTGAGCATTCCATTCCTACGGGTATGCTACTTGGTACCGGTTTCGTCCAAAGCGATCAAGGGACCGATTTGTACATCGGGCAGTCCTCGCTCGCTATTCCAAGGAAAGGCCTTATGCAAACGCCCATAATTTCGAATGAGGGCTTTATGCCCGGCGCACCCATAAAATGAGAGAAGTGTTGTATTCCAGTGGATGCCGTTCCTAATGTGCATGCAGCGACCGAAATCGGCTTCACGGAAAATGATGGTTAGAAAGAAATGTGCTATCGCTGTTGCTCAGTTACCTGGTGTAGGAAAGTTCACTCTCAACCGTGCTCGGCATCATCCATTGTGCCCAAGTGCAGATGACAGGTACTTGATCTTTGGTAGTAACAGAAATTTTCAGAACTGTCTGATAAGGTGATAATCAGGCCAAGCAGTGCGACAACTACCTTTTAAGGACCGCCTCCGTAAAAGTGCTGAATTGCGGGAATGACATGCCTCAGGATCCTGAGACTGCAATGTTCTACCCGCTTTCGCCTGATGCACTTCGTGCCATTGACGCTATCGAATACATTACGGATCATATTATCCAAGAAAAAGAATACAAGATGGTAATTAATGAACTTTTACTTTCTGTAACTTCCAGAAACAATATTCGGTGCAGTTTGGCTTGGGGGAGGGAGTAAGGGATTTCGCACTCCCCTTGTCGGGTTCGTTGCATTACAAGAGTTGGCAGGTATTCTTCACAGGAGCTGACAAGTGATCTTATCTCTACTTGATGCAGAGACACGACTATGGGAAGTAATGGAAGTGCAGAAACCCCCTTCCCCCAATTTGAAGTGCTCCCGATATTCCAACTCATTGACGGATTAAGGGTGAAGGGAAAGGTCTATGTGCCTTTCCTCACACGTTTGCTTGAACTGATGAAAATCTGAAGTATAGCCGGACACTGCTCGAACATCAGGTGGTTTTGTCTCCTTGGCCTTTGGTACAGAAGTTCGACTCTCTGCTCCCGTCCACATCAAAACCTGAAAAGACCGTTTGCAGCTATCCCCCAGCGGATGGAACTCTCCCAAATTGTGCGGGGTCGATGCCGAAATCTCTCAATCTTTTATCGGACTTCTGCCAAAACGATATCGAACGCTATCAGCGATCGATCACTAAAGTTGAGCTTTCATAAAGTGAGAAGGTATTAGCTGATATCGATTGAAATCGCCGGACTCCACCAGAAGTGCCGGAATATAGCATAGGTCCACGGGATTGTATGGAATCATAGTTTATTGGTCTTCACTGAGTGAAAGGGGGCCATTTCGGCAAGAGGGGGGGGGGAGTATTTGGCACTTTGCCACTCCCTATCGATGTGGCGACCCATACAGAGGCCGTTTCGTAAGCTCACGAAAGCTGACAGGATTTACCATGATGGCTGGACGAGCTTGCTCCAGCTTCACAAGAGTTCACAGGTTTCACCAGAGTGAGACTTGTAAACCGGAACTAGTGAAGCAAGAGAAAGTGCAGAATGCCCCTTCGCACCGACATGTGGATTTGGCATACTGGCGAATGGTGAATCAGAGAAAAGTGCAGAATGCCCCGCCCGCATCCCCTGCCCCCTTCCGGTCGTGACTAGGCCTGAGTGTTCTGACCACCAGGAGGGACAGGTAACCTTACGGTCATTTTGAATGTTCACTTATTGATATTATTCTCACAATATTTCCTGTGATCTGCTGCATTCTCTTTAGCAATGTGAGGACTGGAAGTTCGTGGCGATGATTATCGATCGATTATTGTTGTACACTTTCTTTGGGATCACCGCAGGTGGCACATGTGGCATATTATTCAGTGCACCATCCGTATTTGAAGGTGAATAATGTTTTCGTACGAATTTGAGCACACCCCCCCCCGCGCACCTCGACAGCTCGATCGCTTCAGAGGAGGGAGCTAGCGGGGGAGGGGGGGGGGGGGGGCCGCAGTACCCTACGTACCTCCGCAACGCAGTCAGCACTCCGGCGCTGGTGTAGCATACTGACAATACGTACGAGGAAGGGGCGATGATAGGAGCTACGATCACCGCCCACAAGGGCCCCATGAATTTATAACAAACAAGAGGACTCACGACGTGACGATTAATAAACAGATGAAAGTACATTCCCGGACTTTTCAAGCAGGAGCCACTATTTGCTTGGAATTGGGAAGCCATATCTAAAAGTTAACCCATTTCAAACCCTGCGTGAAAGCCCAGCGTATCAAGGGCGCACCCGTCGCATATGTGGATGCAATTTGGCACCGACAATGGGCTAATTACCGTGATTGCTACGAAAACATGTGTTTCAGAAGCATACCAAAGTCTTCGAGCCAACTGGAGGTTTCCTGGCCTCGGAGGGGTTGATTTTTCGGTGTCGTGGGGGGTGATTACAAAATGATCACAACGGGGAATTTTTTCGAATAGTAGGTCTAGGAAGGAAATTAAAACCTTGCTGGAAAGTAGAAATCTTCAAGCTTCCGGCACAGTTCTTTTTTTACGAAAGGTCGTGTATGAAGCTTGCCATGGACGTCCAAAGCGTAGCGACTCGCGGTTCGCAAAAATGATCACAGATGGATCACAAAGATGATCACAACGGGGAAAATCTCTGGAACCGGAACGTTTTTGAATGCTCATTCAGGGTGATATAAGAGCCAAACCTAGCTCTACTCATTCCCACTTACCCCTCTCCGATAGCTTCACTTTCAACGAAGTTATGGGTGTTCAAATGAGGGGTACTTTTCACGTGTTTGGCTTGAAATTGGCTCCAAACCGTAAAATAGCGCGCACCAATGCGCTTGTATGAGCGCGCTGACCGCGAACACTCCGAAAGATTTCAAGAAGTAATGCAATAGTTCCGGTTGCCCAGCTGAGCGTGAGTTTTTGGTCCTTATCCTATTATATGTGAATCCCTTGTGTAGTGATTTTTGTTGACGTTTGAATATTGTTTTGGATTGAGTGTTGTTTTTGTGTGAGGATAATTGCTCAGATATTCAATTTCTACGGTTTCATAGGTAGCTTTTGCAATGGATTCTTTTCTAGATTTTGCGGATTAGTGGATTGGGATTTATCTAGACCAATGAGGAGGGTTGGTAGGCGAAGTGAAGTTTTTTTTTGTGAGGAAGGAGGAAAAAGTTTCAGCAATTTTTTTAGTTTTTGGCCTAGGAATAGTTCGATAGTGCCTAGTTCTATTTATTGTCATCTACATCGTCCCTTTTGAGCTTCTTTTTACTTGTACCGTGTATCACCGCTCTCTCCACTTCAACATGGGCCATGCGTTTACGACCCCCCCCCTCCATCGCGGGCAAATACGACCCCCCTGTTGTGATGATCACAAAGATGGCGTGCCCTGGGGGGGGAACTCGTAACAAATTCCCCAAACCAATGAATGTGGCTCTGGCCCGAAGTGGTAGTCGGAGCCGAAGTCAAACGACACCACCTTCTTATGGCTTGTAAAATCCTGCAACCAAATAGGCTTGTACCATTTTGTAGCTCCACATGAGTTTACAAGACTTCAAACTGAGACCTCTTACTAAACACAAGCTAGCTACAGAAACTAGCGAAATGTCCCCCTCTAAGTCGAAACGGCGCCGAAATCTGGCAAAATTGCGCATATGTCACCCTGAATCTCTTCAACTTCTCTGAATTTTCTTTCGAGTCCCTGGGTGTATTTTGGAAGGGAAACTGCAGCTGTGGTTGACAATCGTGAAGCATATTGCATTAGAACTGCACACGAACGCATGGCATGGGCAGTGGAGTGCAAATATTGATTGCAGAAAAAAGGACCTCTAGAAGGGAGAGAGCCCGCCTAACGTCTTAATTGGCCCTAATTTTTTTCGCAGTCAATTTGTTCATAAAGCCACACAGTTGAAACAAACATTAGAGGCTCAACCGAGAGACCACCGACAAGGCGAGAATGTGCAAATGATTGCCAACCCACAATTTATTCAGCCATAGGCGGAGTTGGCAGTGGTGGGGGCTCTTAGACGAGGCGTAAGACAGCCCATGTGAGAAGTAACAGCACCAGCGTATAAAAAAGGTGATATATTGCGGGCTACGTTGAAATCTGACAACCTCCCCCCCACCCGGCGCCGGTGCCGAGCAGCAAAATTTTGGGGAGAAACCAGAAATTTTTCGGGAAGTTTCGGAAAAACTGGTAGGATGTTTGGGAAATTCTCCCGTTTCACACTGGCTAATATGCGAGTGAGTTGGCGCTGTCATGAGTATGGCTTGGTTGGGCTACCCTTTGTATTTGGAACTTCCTCCTCACCCCTCCCGCTCCCCATAATTTCGCGCTGAAGATTTGCCCATGAATTTTATAGATTTCCTCGCCCTATGGAACTGTTTTTTTTATTCATTTTTTTCTAAGATTCTGTATGCTACGATTTATTACCTGGCCTACAATGAGGTGGATCCAAAATATAAGGAATTCTTTAAGGCAGTTTTCTCTTCTTTAATCCTATTGAAAAAGTAAAAGCGGCAAGGGCTAAATCTAATTACATAGTGTAGGTTTCGGTAGGTTATGGGAGATATCATGAAAACCTTACTCAGCCAAGAATGATGAATTTCGTCTACCGTATTAGATATGAGAACAGCGACTGCGAAGGACGATAAAGCAACGGCGGGATGCTTACTTAGCGCACGTTCCCATAGACCACATAAATGGATCTCTAAATAGCTGCGGGAAGATCTGATATGGGATTAAAAAATGTCACGAACTTGGACAACCTAGTATGTCTGGCACATCCAATAAAGACTGATCGTGCTGGTATAATGTTCATACGTACAAACTATTCAGGTGTGAATCAACGTGAAGTGCTGGACAAGCTTATCAACCTGTATAAAACCGGTGGTATCCCGTATTATTGATGGCGGGTCACTGCGATGCTTTCACAGCTTTTGTTTGTCAGATTGTGGCCTTACAAATGTGTTTCAAAAGCTTTTTATTAATGTGGATATTTGCTCGTTTTTGTGTATTATGAGGAGGGCAGGGGAAGAGAGGGGCTGTTTCCTTGCTCATGCGACCCTCCATCCAAATCCTTATACTCGAAGGCAGAGACTAGTTGAGCTACTGTAAGTCTTCTAAGAGTTAGTTTGTCATATCACGCTTCAAGTCGGCATCGTCGAAATCTCATCTACTGCCATTTCCCTTATTTTTTTTATAATTTGTGGAATACAGTGTGTATAGAAAGTCCCTAATGTTTCATACAAGAAATACTGCTGGACCCATGAATCACACCTGCTTGTCATTCAGTATGATATGGAAGGTCCTCAGAACCGCAGTAAATTAACCACTAGTAGCTGCGATTTTCAGCTGTTTCTTTATTGAGAGTCTCCCTCGGCCTTTTTCCGTCTCGGGCACTTGTCAAGCTGAGGACCCCTCCTCCTCTTCGTCTGTTTTCTGCTCGTTTCTTCTTTTCTCCTCCTCCTCGCTGTTAGCCTTTTACTTCAAGCTACTGACTACTAAGTGCCTCGAATAAATACCCCTGGTTCTCGAAGCGAGCTCCTTTCCGGTTTGAAGGGCGTTCATGCGAAAGGTCGTCTGATTGAACAAGCTGTCACTGGCGCCGTCGGCGTTGGTAGGCTCCTGTCAGGGCACATCATTAGTTGGGGATTTCGGTTGAGTGCATACGACCCCCTTTCTTTAAGAGGTTGGTACCGCCCTAGTTCCCTCCTCATCGCCGCGAGCAATTCCAGAAGTTCACAGAAATTTTGCTGTCGAGCGAGGGCGTAGGGAAAGGGGTTCTAGTCTTAATAGTACAATGAACCCGCCCCCCCCTTTGCAATGTGCCCTGACAAAAGACATCGACTCGAAAAAAATCCTTTCTCAGACTGAATGCGACCCCCCCTGTTGGGAAGTCCGCAACAACGGTGTGCCCTGGATACTGTCGTTGCCATTACGCGATGAGAGCGAATTGCCGAATATCATCTCACACTATCTGCGAGCACTTCATCGTTCGAACCAGTTAGCTGTCGGCTTTTTTAGTCAACTTCATTTGGGTATCATGCAGGTGACTCGTGCGTGGAGGATAGCGGTCAGGTCATCCAAGCACACCGGATTTTCGCCGCTTGCGTGACCTCATTAGAGTGATTCGGGACCTGTTTCCGAACAGTAATCGATCACAGGTATCAAGGATATTACGCAAAATTGTTCTAGAGTTTGCTCTTTTGGGGAGCAGCCGATGTAGTCTTGTGAGACTCTGTTTCAGGAAAGTCAGGTTTTCCAGAGTGATTTTGCAATTTGTTCGTCCCAATCTTCCACGTAGGGAGCAATTGTTCAGAGAGTTATTAGAGTAATGCAACTACTGGATAATGGTAACTTTAAACTGTTCCACCGTCCCTGTGGCGAGAAATAGCGCTTGTCAGCCTGACCTTTCGGAGACTTGCACTCAGGGCACGTCATCGTTGTGATGATCACAGGGGGGGGGAGGGTCGTATCTGACCGCGAGGGAGGGTAGTCGTATTTGGTCTGAGGAAATTTTTTTAATAGTTGATTTCTCTTGTTTCACGGACGCTATAAAGGGGGGGGGGTCGTATTTGGTCGTTGTTGGGAGAGGGACTGCCAAAGATCTATACAACTACTATTTCCGACGATAGTTGAAAATGATAGTTAAATCCTGACGACCCCCCCCCGCTCGACAGCAAAATTTTGGGGAAAAAACCAGAAATTTTCGGGAAAAAAGGAGAAAGTGGTAGGAAGTCGGGAACATCTAGGAATCTGGTAGATAGCATGGGGAGGTGGAGGGACGGATGGAATAAGGGGGGAGTCGTATTTTCCAGAAATTGATCACAACGCGATGGCGTGCTTGCTTGCACTACTTCCTTAATAAATGAGTATAGCATTAAAAAAAATCAAGAAGTCATAAAATTAGTATGAAACTTTTACACTACTTACGAACAAATAAACACGTCGCAAGTGCACTCTTTCAGCCTTCACAGAGTGCAACAATAACCTGTACCTAACGCACACTTGCACAACACTGTAGCATACTTTGCGCTATTTCCCAATACAATTAGCTCTTCGACTTGTTCTCCGTTCCGCAGTAATCCGTTCACAAACTTTTGCCTACGCATTTTTGAGAAAATCGCACATATATTGCCAGATAACACAGGCAAAGCATCCTGCAAGCAGTTGGTGCGTTCGCGAGTGCGGAGTAGTGTGAATGCCGAGTCTGAGCAGAGCACGGGAGAGAGCGCTTTCTCTATGTTATAGTTATCCTTTTCCGGACTCATTCTCACCACTACCCCTGCTCACCGGTTCTATTTCACCGAGTTGCGCAAGGTTGTGCGCTGATATGCAGACCCGGCGCGCATACGGTACACTTTCATCGGTGCACTGAACGAGCGAAACATCATAAACTAACCTGGCTGAGGGCGTCTCGCGATCATGAAGGCGGGACCCCCATGGTGAGGCCCCTTGCATTGCACTTTAGCATAGGCTGACCCGTGTGGCAGCTTCACATCGAAGTTCGCCAACAGTTAAATTTTTGGGTGAGGGGCTGCGTTCGCGTGGCCCTGCAAGCAGTTGCCGAGATCTGGGAATAAATTCGCGGGAACCTATTGCCTTGGTGAGTTTCCATTAAATCACAAAACAATTTTTTGGCTAAATAAAACCATTTGTATTAAGTCGGTGCAAACGAAATGCAGGTTTTTGTTTTAATATTTTCAACATTTCGTTTTTGCTTTGCTTTTCTTAACAAACTAAGACATTTTTCACAAAATATTTTAAGTGTTGCAGAGCCTATTCTATGCGTTTTTGAGCGGGTTCTGACAAAAAAGTTCATCATGAATTGGCCGAAAGTCGAAAAAAAATCATCGTTTTCAGATATCCTCGACCCTTCTTTTGCGCAATTCCAGCGCTTGTTTCACGACCGGATTGGTGATTGCACTAGAAATACTTCATGTAACATGGAGGACCTCCCAGTTTTGGACTGAAGAGAATCTCCACTACCTCACTCTACGAAGTGACTGAAGGAGACGGATTGCAGTCAGCAGCGTATATAATGAGCATTATTTAGAGTCCGGGTCAAATGAATATAGCAAAAAGTAAAATTAGCAGATCGACAAACTGCAGCACAAACTGCGAAGTATCGGGTCGGACCATGAAATTCATATCGGTTTTTTTTTCTCCTTGAAAGTATTGCGCTAAGATGAAGAGTCTTATGCGAGAAATTCTTGATTATACGATAGTCCTTTATTCTTTCGGTGGTTTCTTTTCACTTAATATTTAGTGTGCTCAAAAGAGTGTAAGGCGACGAAATGAGCGTTTCGACAGCCTTTTTAACTCTCAATGAAAAGTTAAAACACAAAGGCCCACTTGTATATGTATATCTTAAAGGAGGCACGAGGCTATGTCTTTTAGGAATGTTACAAGGTTTAGTTAGTTTAGATTCAATTTCGACATCACAAACAAGCATCGAACTAATGCCTATTGAGCAGAGCTGGAGATCATTAATGATTACTGATCACGGAGAATTCATGCCAAGAGATCGAGATCGTTAAAGGTCATGGATGTTTTCTTCATTTAAGCGGTTCCTTAGTTGATGTCAGACGTCAAAGTTAGAGGGTAGAGTAGGGTTCTCTATGGCACGCTCTTCAGAAGGGCCCACATGCAATGCAACAAGTTGCGGATTCCCACCTTTTGATCGCTTGAGCCAATTTAGAGCTGTTCTGAAGAGAATCTCTCCTTGGTTATATACAGGGGGGCCAAAAAAAAGTCATTTTGCCTCCATGACAAAAAATTCATTTCCTCCATGACAAAAAAAAAGTCGTTTTGCCTCCATGACTTTCAAGGCGCTATAAGTTCACTTTATTAAATTTTTGTCGGACTATTAAAGAGCACATTAAATACTATAATGATGCTCCGCCACAGCATTCTTAATAAGCGCCATCGAGAGATTCGGCCGCGCGAAAGTGATGGGTACCGGAGTTGAGCGAGATCGTTGATTTCTCCGCCACTGTAGACCACCCTGTTGAGCTCCGCCCGAACTAGGTAATTGAGTGGGTTCAGGTCAGGGGACATATTTCAATATTACATCTTTCAGGTACGACCTTAATTCGAGTAGGCGGAGTTTTTCAACCTTTCGATTCATGTGGTGGCCCACCAACCTGTAGCAGCACAAGTCTCCAGAAGGTAGAGAGAGAAATTGAGTGATATTCGAGTAGACTAGACGTGGACCGCTCATGCGTCACTTCAGTCGGGTCTACAATAAAATATCGCTATTCTATTCAGTACGTGCCCGGTTAACACATCAAACATTGGACTTGGTGAATGGGGTGAAGATGATGTCCTGGACCGTAGCGACGTTGCCGGAGCTGCTCGATGTTTGAGGTCTTGCAGATCAAGAGTACTGGTCTCCAGGTAGCTATCCATGGGTGATTCCATTCAAGAAGTTCCGCAGCTGTTTGGAGGCCACGTGAATTCCAAAGGTCTTCACTCAGCGCGACTCGCAGTGACTTCATATTTTGGTGTACATGAAGTGAATGGCGGCAGCCGGCTCCTACTTATAGAGGAAGATCTTGGGTATCTTCCGCCCTGGTAATCATATCCACTTAACTCTAGTTGGCTGCGAGACTTCGTCATATGTGTAATCCGGCCGGAATGATCTTTTTTTTGCTTCCCCCCCCGTATAGCACAACTCGAACTTTTCTGATACTTTTCTTGGGTCGATACAACACTCATTTCAAATGGAAATAAAAATCGGAAAAAATAAAAAATCGACAGAAATCAAGAATCAGTGGGAAGTCAACCACACTGCCTTATATAACAGAGAACTATCTGTCAAATAGTGCAGAACATATCGGAAACATTTGTCACTTTCTATATAAAAATCGGCATGAGAAAAAAACGCCTTTACTCGGAATTCCGAACCATCCACCACACTCATCAATCCTTCCACCTCCTTGACAACTTCCTGCGAAAGAAACGGAGAAACGCTTCAGAAACTAACAGTTAACAGTAGTTGTAAGAACTGTCTTCGATGAGGTCATCGCCTCTAAAACCCCAGACTTTTAGGATATTGCCGTAGAGGAAGCTCGATTCTCGTTGGCAAAACTTTGATTGCAATGATGATTTCTTTGAGTAAACCCCTTGTGATGAAGCTGATTTGCATTTTTTTTTGGAAAAAGAAGAAAGAAAACTTTCATTTTTTAGCCTATTTAATACAATGCTGTATCGATGACCATACACATGGCCCTTCCTTATTCCGTGGCCGCCACTCGATTACTAGACGATTCGTTTGGAAGTACTGTGAGTCCAATTCTCTCTACGAGTCTGAGTTGAACGTTGGCGCATGGTCCAAACTAAATGGGACTCATGATAATCAAGCACTTAATTTTTTTTTATAATTTCCTGCTGTCCAATCTAGCCATCCCTCCTATGGAAACTATCGAGACGAGTGTGATTTTCAAATGAGGGTGAGAAAAAGTAGGGAGACGGGGCGCTAGCGACGGGCGCTCTCCCTACCCTGTGGCTACCCATTTCGCGTACTCTTTTCATCATCACCGCCCTTCTGCACCGATTCCACTTCGTAGATAGAGATGCACTGAGTTGTGCACTTTATGCATACCTGGCGCGCATACGATACACTCGGTCCAGCGTACAGGGCCAACGACCACCCATTAACATACCTTGCTGAGGGCGTCTCGTGATCAGGAAGGCGGACCCCCGTGGTGAGGCCCTCGCATTGCAC
>MU951263.1:0-12937 GCA_036418165.1 Cooperia oncophora
CGACACACCCAGTTGGTGATTTCTATAGGACAGTAACTCCGTCCAAATAGCGAATTTGAGTGGTGCGGACGAGTTGTATTGAGTAGAAGGTGAAGCAGACGTGGATGTGCTAGGTAGGGCTGGTGCCCTAGTACTGATGCTAGCCGCACCACTCGACACCACCCAGGCTATTAGAAAGAGTAATGAAAAACATGCAATGTAATGAAGGGAGTAAAGCTGAATCATGAAAAATGAGATGAACTCTGAATGTTTAGAGGTGCAAAGCGAGTACTGATATCAATGTACTAGCATGTAGAAAGCAGTTTTGAAAACGTATCCAAGTAACAGCAAGGACTTGTAGGGTTATCCTGGGTGAGGAGGGGGGGGGGCTGCTGTCCCGCTTTTGTTGTTTTTGACATTTTTATCTGCTCTTTTCTTCACAGAATCTTCACGGCGGGTTTCCATTACTTCGGAAATTAAGTATGATGTTTTCAGTATAATTCTCTCGAAACAACAGTGAGCTGGATGGTCGCCGTGACAGCCTCTTTCACACTTTTTCGAAATTAAATTATGTATTGAAAGGATCCTCTGCGGCTTCGCTCATATCCATTCATCGCTTTCTAAAATTTTTCTAAGATGTTTAACCCTGTTAATTATTGCATTCTACGTCATGTTCTAGAAATACTAAAGATTTGAAGCAGGGTGTTTTTAGTGCATTGAAATATGTTCTCTAATGCCTCGGGAAGGTAATTTGGTGGTTTGTCTCAATAAATGTTATGTATGTGTGCGTGTTACTCGGCTACTAGGGAGTTATGTTCTGAATTTCACTGGATTTCACTAAAATACTCATCTCGCTCTACGATGAATCATGCTGTAAAAGTGGCTTGGATTGTACATCGCGCGCCATCAAAAGGTGTGAATAGTCGAGTTCGTCAGTAAGTGCCTCTTCTGAAGGTGGTGGTTGTCGTTCCAAATGCTGAAAGATCGGGAGAAAACTCGAGGCATCAACGCTCGCGATCAGATTCAGGACAAGCGCCTACAAGAAGAGGCAGTTTTAAGATAATTTTGTCTTAATATGTTCTACCAATAATGTGTCTCAAAATGATCTCAGACAACAATGGCTTGTGAGTGCTCCGTTTTTAGGACGTATTAGGGAGGGAAGTATTATTATTAGTAATATTTAATTGAACCTAGCTGATAGAAACTATTAAACGTGCTTCTATCTTAAAGTAGTCACACATCTTGGTCACGAGGGGCTTTCAGGAATAACAAGACTCTTCACTTGGTCCATCTACATCTTCTATTTTATTTTTTCCGTTGCGCTTCAATATTGGAATCTGTCGCTAACGTACCCTCGTCATCCGGGCAGTTGATTAGGGCGGTCGTCAACGGGCCGCAGCGCGTGCCAGGAACTATTTGCTTTTTCCAGGCTAATTTAGTCATTTTTTCCAACTTTTCACTGTTTTGGCTACTTTTTCCCAGATTAGCAGCTCCTTATCTTCACAAGGTGGAAAAAATGACTAAATTAGCCTGGAAAAGCAAATAGTTCGCTGGGCACCCGCGCCGTGCGGCCCGTTGCGCTTCAATATTGGAATCTGTCGCTAACGTATTTCGTTGGTGGGGGGGGGGAGGAGAGAAGAAGAGTTGCCCGTCAGAAATCCCCGAGTCCGAGTAGGAAACTGGCAGAGTATTTCTCATTCCTAGCAGTTTTGACGTCGTGCGGCGCTTCAGTGCTGAAAAGGATCAATCCTATTGCGAATGCTGCGCACTAGCCTCTCCACAACGTCTCTTTCACCAAAGTTGCCGCTATGAAGAATTAGAAATATGGTTCGAAGCGATATGCAACAACAGTGCGTCGTCAAATACGAAACGATCATAGTCTTTCCCCAAGGTTTTCACGGGTACGTGACGAGAGAATCGTAGTTCGCCGCACTGACGACGTCGCGCCCGGAAACGACCATGGTTCCAGGTCGCGGATAGGCGACAACAGGCAATGTAGAACTGAAAACTGTAGTAAATGTATACAGTTTCGTAGTCGACGTTAAAACCCGGTGCTCCAATCGACAGGTTAACACGAGTTAGAAAACGCCGCGCCCGTCGCCGCGCGCGGCGGAGCGGCAAATTACGATCCTCTTGCCCGTCCCCCGATTTTCTCGGACGTTGTGACACCCTCACTTATTCCGCCTTGTAGAGAGATTGTTGGTATTTGGAGCAACCCCTCGGTAATCAACGAGCTCACTCAACAAGTCGAGCAGCAAAACTTTCCGTCACCACTTGCACCTTCACTATCATCTATTGGGTTGGCACATAAGTACTTTCGTTTTTTTTCAACCGGAAATTTCGTTCCAAAGATGAAATGTTTTGCTAGCAAGCTTGATATCATCTGATAGGAAACTTCACGTAGTTTTAGAATATCAAATTCGGTTGAGGGAATAATTTTTGTGGATTTTTTAGTCGTTGAAGTTGAAAGCGAAGTCGGCGAAAATTAGCACCTTCGACAACTGCCTCTATTTACGTATACTCGAAGCGCTTAAGCTGCTCCATACATTTGGAAAAGGTCGAGCTAGAAGTTCCAGCAAGGGAATCTCACTAGGACGCTTTGGAACGAATTTCAAGAATTTTGAAGTTACCAACCTTCACCTCGCCGATATTGGGCAGCTCACGTCTGTTCCACCTGAAATTTTATGCTAATATTTGAATGTTTCGCTGATATGTTTTGCATGTTCTGATAGCAAATTTCGTGCTCTATAACACTGCTATAGAAATCTGTTCTCCAGAGGTGTTTGCTTTCTGTTAAGTTCAGGTTATCATTACGGAACGCGAAGTCGTTGAGAACTAGCGTTCCCGTTCTCCACGAATTTTATGCTAACATTTGAATTTCGCTAATGTGTTCTATATGTTCTGATAGCCAATTTCGTGCTCTATAACATAACATAAAAATCAGTTCTCCGGAGCTGTTTACTTTCTGTTAAGTTCAGGTTATCTTTACGGAACGTGAGGTCGATGAGAATTAGAGTTCCCGACTTCCTCTCTCAACCGCTGTCCACTGAAGCTTCAAAGCTCCTAGAGCAGCTCAATAGAATCGCCATGGTTTGAGTAAGGCTTAGAGTAACAGATTAGTGTTAGGACAGCTCTTAGCGAATTTCCCGAGCAGCATCAGCAGCTCTGATACCTCTGTTGAATGCGAAAAGGAGGAGATGTCTGAAGTGCTGATGCTTATCGACCTGACATTCCATATTATCCACCTGAAAACAAGGTTCATCAAACGGATTTTCAAAATAACTGCAACGCAGTGTTGTATACGAGCACCGAAATGTGGGCTATCAGAGCAGTAATAGATACACACTAGCGAAACATTGCTCAAATGTTAGCATGAATTCGTCAGAGGAGATACGGGAACCCTACGCCTCTCAACCGACTTCGCGTTCCGTGAATTGATAACCTAAAACTGAAACGAGAAAGCAAACACTAGTCTGGAGAACAGATTTCTATAACAGTTTCATAGAGCACGAAATTTGCTATCAGAACATGCAAAACATCTCAGCGAAACATTCAAATATTAGCATAAAATTTCAGGTGGAACAGACGTGAGCTGCCAATATCGGCGGGGTGAAGGTTGGTAACTTCAAAATTCTTCTATTTTCGTCCTACGTGAGATCCCCGCTGGACACATTGCAGGTTGGAGCTTTTCCAATGTATAGAGCAGCTAAGCGATACTTTAGCACTCTCGGCTATACGTAAAGTAAGGCAAGTTTTGAAAGTGCCAATTTGTCACCGACTCTCGCTCTAAACTTCAAACGACTAACAAAATCCAGCAAAATTTTTACCCGCCTCACGAGCCAAAGCGCGATTTAGAGCATATGACTGAAATACTAGATGGAAGTTCCTATCAGATGATCATCCAAGGCTTGCTAACAACATTTCATCTTTGGCACAAATTGTCCGCGGTTGAAATAAACGAAAGTTATGTGGTATGGCCAACCAATATTCATCACGGACGAATATTCACATCATGTCTCCATTCGTCGTCCCCTGTAATGTCCACGAAGAGTCGACGACTTGCTTGTGCTGCCTTTACCTTCCACAGGCTCAGGACTCAGCACCGGACACAGCATATCTCGGCCATTAAGCCGCTGAGGTTGCAGATAAGTCGCACATTGCGCTTTCCTCGGAATTCCGGTGTGAAGGGCGCTTTTTGACGTGAGGATAGTAGCCGGCGCAGCCATTGAGGAGCGAGCCGGCTGCGTACGGCCGCGAACCTGCACGTGCGCAAACAACGGCAAACATGTTTTGCTTTCCTTGTGCCCGAGGCAATGTCGCGTGACGTGCATAATTTAGCTGATGAAGCGCGGATTTGTCGAGCATTGGGTGTTGTGTGACTGCGACCTCCGCGCTCAGTCACAATGTCGTCTTCATGTTTCTGTTGCAGATTATTGATCTTGTAGGAGCAGGGGACGGTTGGCTTCATAAACTGGGCACGTTGTACGCTGTGAAATCCCTCATGCGGTCGTGTTTTGGCATGAGAATAATTTTTTGATAGATTTTTTATTTTGTTTCACGCCAGTATCCACGGAGGCTCGCGCGGGTCGTATTTTCTCGTCGGTTTTGAAGAAAAAAAATTCTTACGGTTGTCGATTTGTCGCTGTTACGTGGTGTCACACGTGTGCCTCTCATGGTCCGCGCTCCCACCTCCTCGATGGCTGTTGGACGATGAAAACGGGCATAGTGGAGTGAAGTTGATACGATAGCATTGGGCGAAGAAGCCAGGATTGAGAAAGTCGCATTCTCGCATTCCTGAAATGTCGATTTTTTTTCGTTTTTTTCCGATTTCAGGTTTCTCTCTTTCAGATTTCACTTTTCTTCTTAGGAACTTCTGACTCAGAGATGCCCTATAGCTAATACCTCAAGTGAATCTCAATTGGGTATAAACCAGCTATCAAAGTATATGAAAAGAATTGGGCAACATTAGTAAACTCAATTAGGGAACTTCAGACTCAGAATCCTAAACAATCTTAATGCTTATTATGTGAACTTTCTGCTATCGCCTCCTCAACGCATGTGACGTATATGAGAGATTAGCTTATTCGCGTGCAATCTGTCTTTTTCCTGAGTGTTTCCGATTGTCTTTTCTTGTTAGTGCCTAGAGCCAGTTATCGTAAAACTGATTTCTAGCGGTGACACCACCAGCATTACATCACACCACACAGTTTCAAGGTCGCTTCTACCGCCCCATTCTTCGCGAACGTAATGTGGATTTGTTTCAGATGTGTACATTCACCATCTTCTAGTGTTTTTTTTACTTACGTTAAAAACAGTTCCCGCGAGTAAGTGATCCCCGAATGCCTCTGTGCATCTGAAAACAGGTCCGCACTCACAGAGAGTGCACTGCTTTAGTCACTCGAAAAGGCGAGGTAAAGCGGTCACCGACGCGTGACTGTTGCGCACTTTGTTCTTTCAGTCTGCAAGACAGCGACGGGCACGGGAGTTACGTGTATGCGTTTTGTTGCCTGAACCGTGGTAGTTCAAATCCATATGCTCTTCGCAGAGAATCCTATTTGTTGGTTTTCCTGCGAGCTCACCTTTGCGCTCCCTGGATACCTTTCTGATGCTAGTTTTTATCTTAAATTTTTTTCCTTCTCATTTTTTTCCAGGGAAAAGGGTTGTTGTTTTGCTGTTGACTGGAAGGAGCTCCACATCCTATACCTACACCATTAATGGTGCTCCTCTTAAAAATGTTTGCGAAATTAGGGACTTACGTTTTCTGCTGAATGATAAGCTATCATTTAAACTGCATAAAGAAAATTGTAAGGAATACTAATTTCAGGATATACAATCTCTTCAAAGCTCTCCGCACAAAAAATTGTGATACTCTTCTCCGTGCTTACAAAACTTATGTGCGCCTATCCTTGAAAACCGGACCATTTCTTCCCCTTACTCCTGATGTTAAATTTTTTCTTCTCGTTTTTTTTTCTAGGGTCGGATAGAATTCAGTACTGGGAGATGCGAAGGTGAGCCAGGGGTTCACAGAGGCTGCAGGGTGTCTAGTTGCAAGTAAGTCCGGAGAAATCGTACCATAGTTGTGTGACTGTCAATGAGAGGGTTTTGTCTGGGATGTTCTCAAAGTTTTTTTTGGCCTTTCTCTACTGGGTGGTCACTGATCGGTTACTGTTCATAACTGACACCCACTACCCTAACTCTTGGTCGCGGGGAATTTTCTTCAATCATCAGGTCGATGATTTGTGAATCTATCCCCTTAGTAACAACTTCTTGATATCTGGACTCTTTGAAATGATGGTTCGAGGATATTCACGTGAGAGCGTGTTGTTGCTGTTTGCTCCATGCTGTTCCGTCTTCACTTTTGGGAATCACATGCTAACTACACGAGAAGATCATGTTGTTTTGAGCTCATGCTATGCTCTTGTGACCGGTGACAGCTTCGTGTTGATTCTCATCGTGCCAACTATTCAGGTGATCAAGTGTGGGACAAATAAGAAGTTCACTAGAACTTCTTTGTGTTCCTTTCTAAAAGCGTTTATTCAACACCCAGAAAAATTACAATGCAGAATGTCATTTCGACCAGCTTTTAAGAGCGTGATCACACGCAACGAATAACTCTCATAGTCCAAAGGCGCATTAGCAGATTCGCAGATGACAGCGCGGGCCAAAAGCATCAGCTCTTCTATCTTCCTTTCGCATGGCATGATTTTTGACCTTTGATTTTTGCTTGAATGAACGCGGTGCTTGCTTTGAAATCTGAAGGGAGCGGATGGATGGAAATGGGCCGAATACTGCTCTAAGATTTCTGAGAGAATAGTTTTCACTGGCGTTTCTTCACAGAAAAGGTCATCCTAGAAAACGGGCATTGGAATCAGTGCACATGGTTACAACGTGTTAGCACGTCCTTCTGGTTTTTCTACATACTTCAGTACATTTATTTCTGAATTCTTTTATTGTACCAACTTGTCCTTTGCTTTCGTCCGTGGGTTAACGCGATGCTCTGTATTGATTTGTCGTAGTACACTCAAGTTTAAAGCAGGCGATCAGGTGATGTCCTCGTAGTGTGACAGATTATTTGTTCTCTATGAGGGTGCACTGCGCGTTGGGGCGTTGAATTCACCTTGAGTGCACTCGAGTTTTCAACTGAGTATTTATTAATTCTCAACTTTTCTTTCTGGGTAGGGCTTTGATTTTCGACGATCGCCTAATTATTACTATTTCGCCGCCAACCGAGCAACATTTCATCCCAGAGTTCACGCTATCTCTATATTTTCACTCTGTTTGTTCACCGTCAATCCTGTTTCGGAGCTGTTGCAGGAGGGGGGGGAGGGCGTCTAACACGCTGGCGACGAGCCATTTTCCTCATGACTTGACGTGGGACGGCACATTTTTCTTCGTTGAAACCTAGCGATTTCCTTATGAATGAATGACAGCGATTCAATGTATCAAGAGCGACGGGTATAAGAATCTCGAATCTTTGACACAATTTAGTTTTTATTGCTCCAGTCTTCCGATATCAGGCCATTTTTTAATAGCTTCTTCCTCTGAGGGCAGTTTTGGCTGAAAATTTGTCTCCCGGGTAGTTTGACCTCCTAAAGATCAATATCGCATCTCCTTGGCCCAAAAATGTTCTTGAAGTGATTTCATGAAAGAAAATCAAACAATC
Source organism: Cooperia oncophora (assembly GCA_036418165.1). Classification (NCBI taxonomy): domain Eukaryota; kingdom Metazoa; phylum Nematoda; class Chromadorea; order Rhabditida; family Trichostrongylidae; genus Cooperia; species Cooperia oncophora. The sequence continues at coordinate 7,643 of MU951263.1, forward strand.
GCGCAGATTTTGAGTTATATAATAACTGTCGGACAGCATTGGGTGACGCCGTTCCACAAGACAAACTGGCTGTCGTCCACCATTGACGGAAATCGTCGTCAACGCGTTAAGTGGATATGATATTCTTGTTCAGGAGGTCGAACTACCCCTAGGGACAAGTTTTCAGCGAATTTGATGACCCAGGACATTTTGGCGCCGGCGCCTGTGGCGCGGGCGCCAGGCAGTTTTGTGGCAAGCGATTGTGATATTCGTGTTCACGGGGTCAAGCTGCCCCAGGAGACAAGTTTTCAGCGAATTTGGTGATTTATGGTATTTTGGCGCCGGCGCCTGTGGCGCGGGCGCCAGGCAGTTCGTGCCAAGCGACTGTGGTGTTCGTTCCAGAGGGACAAGCTACCCCTAGGGATAAGTAGGGATAAGTTTCCAGCAAACTTGGCTGTTCGTACATCTTTATTATTAGAACAATATAGTGACAGACACCATTGTCTGCCACCGTCGTCAACGTGTTACGCTTGTACGCCTTCTTTGAACATGGTAGCAGGGTTAAGCATCCGCTGAGGTAACCTCAACAAGAGGTCGTACTTGATTCGCTGGACGGGGGTCGTATTTGGGGAAATTGGTAGTTAACAGAACTATGACAAGGTGTCTGCGGAATAACTGTTAAAATCTGAGGGGAAAAGTATGAGTGGGAAAACTGCGCACCCGTGGCTGTATTCAACGGTTCTCCTGCGCGTCAGCTCACTTCACTCCCAGGAAGACGTGTTCTGGAACCAGTCCGTGGGTTCTGGAAGGCGTTGTGTGCAATGAGGTAGAAATACTCACTTTTTACACTCGAAGAGCTGTACTCTTCCAATTTCCAACCGCATTTTCTGCTGCGTAACTGAACTATAGCAGAATTTTTATGACTGCAAATATCATAGTTTCCAATATTTTTTCAAATCTTTCTAAAAGTTTTGTTAAGTTATATCCTCTTAAAGGTGACGGCGAGCGCAAAAAGTTCCTCGTCACCTGGAAAAACCATGGGCGGCTGATTTTTCGAATAATATCTTTTCCGGAAAATTCCGGTGTCATTAAAAAGAGTAATCTTTTCATTTTGGCATAAAAATCGCAAGGTATGAACGCGGCTTTAAAGATGGTGAAGGATGTCCATCTGTCACGTTCATTCATCGATGTGGCTTCATTCGAAAGATGACGATTCCTAGTCTAGTTGTTATGGCGGCACTGAATTCGGAGAAGTTCGTCCATCTTTTTCATGCACTTCCCCTTTGGCAGTGGCAGTCTTGCTATTTGCTAAAGCTCTGTGGACGTCCAATATTAGGCAGTTTTTCCATGGTTCGTGTCTGTTTGCTCTTCGATATTGCGAAGACGACGACTTCGCCGGCGGGCTGCCCGATAACGCAACATGTTGTCTCCACTGAACTGATAGTGTCGGTGGTCATTTGAAACTTTTTCTGTCAGTGCACATCCGAACTCGTCGTTAGGAGAAAATCTGATTTGTTTAGAAAGATTTGTCCGAGCTAAGCGAAAGAATTAACATGACAAAGCGAGCTTTTTGTGCGTGAGACGGGACGCGACATGCGTGTGCGATGACTTGCCTTACTTCAAAGACATTTCACATTTTTCGACAACAGGCACGTAGAGTTGGTCTTTGCGCTGCACACCTCCGGGGCGTCGGAGAGGGGGGGGGTGGGTATCGCACGAAGCTCAATCGTGTTACTACACCATTGGTTTGAAGGGGGCAAAGCGATGGCTAATGCGCGTTTGGACTGCCAGATTGCGGGGGGCAGCTCGCCGAGCTGCATTTTGGAGTGGCAAGATCATACGTCAAATCGCTGCAAAACTTGTAGGATAGGAGTAAGTTTCGAACATCGCTGATTCCACCAATATGACATTCATTTTTTGGCGCTGGATGACATACGGTTACCTGCGCTCTGCTAAGGCTGAGCCCAGGAGGTAATCGTAGTGTCCTCTCTTGGCGCCAACGCCGAGAATGAGTGTCATACTCGTAATCAAGATGTTGAGGTTATCCTGGTTGTATACAAGTTTCTAGCGAATTTGGTGGCTTAGGCAATTTGAAAATGAGCCGGAGCCGAAATTTGTGGAGTCCAAACGGGGTTAGCCGCAAGCGATAGCCGTTGGTGGAGAACGGACTTGTGCTGCGCGAGCAGCCTCCTGAAACACCCCAGCGTCTGCAGCGAAAACGACTATAACTGATCCTGAAGCTTTGAAAGAATTCGCACCTTCGAGGAGTGTAAGCTCTCTGCTTATTTATTATTTATTTATTTCTTCGCGTCTCTTGTACTTTTTTGTAGGTGCCTCTGTGTCGAGCATTCCTGGTTTTATTCTTGCTGTTTATTCTCAGCTGTACAACATCTTGAATTGAAATCTCTGGAACAGAAATTGGTCGTGATGGTTACCTGATCTTTACGCATGTGTTACATAGCTGTGTTATTTCAACTCGTAGGCGTCTTTGTACAAAAAGTCTGGCCCTCAGTCTCTAAGATTCCTGTTTTCGCGCCTTCACAGTAAGTGACTGAGGGGCTATAAGTTGGCATTTCTGACGCCTCCTCAGTTGTCCCGCCCACCGAAACTTTTTCCGTCACAAGTTCATTCTTTACGCCACTTTTTTCGTTTTTCGTTGTTAGATGGTATAAAAGTTGGGTGATGCGGAAACGATTATTGAACTAAAGATGGCAGGATATCGCATTGCTGGCATGAAAAGAACGGATAGAGAGAACTCGTCTACATAGGCTGCGGATCTTTTCTTAGCAAGCTCTCCAAATTTTTTTCCTCTTTTTTTCTCTCCTGGAGAGTCATTAAACGACTATGGTCTGTAACTTGAGCACCACTATCCATAATATACAATCGCGAGGTTTGTCTGAGAAGATTTTTTATACTTGATTTTTTCCATGTTACGCCTGCTGTACTCTCCCCTTCTGCTCGCAAGCGAAAATGAGAGTGCGTTCAAACGTGGCGGCAGCATTTTGAGCTATTTTGGCGTTTCGAGCGACTGGGAAATTATAGGTATTGATCTCTCGTTTTGAGTCAAAACGTCAAAACGATAGATCGATACCTATACTTTCCCAGTCTTTTGAACTACTAAGAAAGCATAGGTATAGATTACCGCTGAAAACGTTGGCGGACGCTCAGAACGGTGGCAGACGCTCCTAACGCTACATCGATAAGAGCGCGTTTAGATTTCGCGATCGCGCGATCCAGTCGAGCGACTCGATCGCGCGATCCGATCGCACGATCGCAAAGTCTGAACGCGCTCTAGCCGTAATTTCCTAGTCGCTAAAAACGCTCGCTCGAAACGCTAACCGACTCAAACGCTGCCACAAAGTACGATTGCACTTTTATCGCAGTGAGTGTATCGGGGTCGTAGCGGTAGACTGTAGAACGTGTTGTGCGGAATATGTCCTCTCCAGAAAACGTACCGACACCGCCCGTCCATAAACCCTATTGATGTACCCTGGCTGTGCAGTTGCTCATATGAAGCTAATTTTCTGAAACGTAAAGCGGCCGAAAAACGGAGGAACTGTGTTTTTTACTCAATTTTCATTTGGATAAAATATCAACATGAGACAGGGTTCACAACTTAGCGAATGTGGAAAGTCCGCGATTTAGAAGAATTTGCTAGTCGAGTAAATGCGCGCAAGAGAGCTTGTACAAATCGATCTAGCGACTCCGCGATTTCAGGGAATGCGTGGTGGTCATAACCAGGAAAAAACCTCGTCGATGCCATGCTTGCCCCTGGGGCAAAGTCAATCGACTGTCATTTATTTCTTTGCCGTGCAGTCTTCCCCTGCTCCTTTAGTCTCCGAAACTGCGGATTCTTTACGTTCGGAGAGAATGAACCCGGTTTTATGGACTCCTCTTCTTCACTATAATCTGAAGGGAAACCCGGGAGTTTCACTGTAATTGAGGAAAGGCGGACAATTTTACGTTTACGATTTTCTGAGCGCTGGCAGCCAGCAAAGAACCTTATCGCTGCTGCGACTCTTCCCCCCGTATCGCGCTGCGCTACGTACGGTGTTTATGTTTATGTTCATGTTCATGTTGTTTGTGCTTGATTAATGTTTTGTTCTAACAGGTCCATTCTACAGGAAGACCAATAGACTAAGATTGTGAAGAAAGAATGCATACGAGAAAGTCTGTCTTATCTGATCTGAAAGCACCCTATCTCATCTGAGCTTTAAACCTATCTTATCTAAGCTTAGGCACGATAGAGAATAGAGGAAGGTTTAGTTGAATTGACTACTACTCCAGTAGCTAGTAGCTGAATAAACCTTGAATCTCAGCGAGACTCTACACACTGTGCTGCCAGTTTAAACTTCATGATTGCTACAGTTGTCTAGTAATTGCAAGCTGCTCTTGATCTCTAGTGTTCTTCCTGTTGCGGTCTATGGCTTATAGTAAGGTTGCTTCATAGCTTGCATTGCAACACCTACGATTTTGGCAACTGAAAGAAAAGTTTGACATCCGACATGAGAGTGCGTTCATACTTTGCGGGAGCGCTTTGAGCGAGTGTCTGCATTTTGAGCGACAAGGAAAATGCGGATACCGATCCATCGTTTAAGCTACTGCCAACGTTTTGAGGGTCTGACAGCGTTTTCACTGGGAATCCATACCTGTGCTTTCCTAGTCGCTAAAAACACTCGAAACGCTCAAAGGCTGGGGGACGTTCAAAACAATAACGCAAAGTATGAACCCTTCTAACCCACGTTCGTTACGACTACGCTCACGAGACTAGATGCGTATAGATCCAATGTCGTGAGGTCAAGTATATGTATCAATTACTTTGGAGTAATCGCAATGTATAAACACAGTTTTGCTATTTCCGATTCGATGTTTCATTGTGAGTTATGGATGTCGACGAGAACTTTATACGATCCTTTTCCCACTGTTGATTTGATTTACATGTTTTCAGGATGGAAAGCCGTTCACTCGAACATGGACTAGCTCAAAAGTTGATGATAATGGAGAACGCGGCAGCAAGACTCGCTACTGTCAGAGCCCAACTAAGGACAAATGTTGACCAAGTGAGGGCTTTTTGATCTTTGTGTAGACGGATCAGATACCCAGGTCCTAATCCCTTGAGTGAGGGAGATGCTTTTTTCTCTAAATTTCTGACGGAAAAATATGCTAACGGTATGATACACACTGAAATGAAATAAGTTCCAATCTGAGCGGCTAAGTATAGTGCGATTGAAGGCGGTTGCGTACTGACATTAACTAATACCTTTGGAATGCGTTTTCCGTTATGAAGTTGCCAACGAATCTGTTATGATACAAGTG
>MU951266.1:0-11092 GCA_036418165.1 Cooperia oncophora
AAGGAAGCATGTTATCGGAGGACCACCGCACCACAGTATCTATCGCATGCTGGAGTTGGGGAGAAGCTGCTCCATTGACTGGATAATAGACCTTTAAGTCATCGGCAAACATTTTAAGCTGAACACCTGACTTCACCACTAAGGACAGAAGATCGAAAGTGTAAATATTAAATAATACAGGGGATAGGACGCTGCCTTGGGGGACACCACTTGGGGCATCTCGAACTTTTGACAGTGAAGTACCAACTCGGAACTTGGAAAGTTCGCTCCTTCAAAAACCCTCTAATCCAATGATGATTCTATCGTGGATGCCCACCTGCCCAAGTTTATGGAGCAAAATAGTATGGTTAACTTTGGCGAAAGCTTTTTGAAAATCGAAAAAGACGACATCGTGGTTATTTTTACCATCCAGTACAGTTGTCCAGTCGTTTAGCGCTTATAACATGAGTGTAACCGTCGACCTCTTCTCTCTAAAGCCATGCTGATGTCTGGACAGAATTTGCTTGGTCTCTAGATGATGGACAATAACTCTTTTGAGGATTTTTTCAAACAACCTGCAAAATATTGAGGTGATACTGACAGGTCGATAATTATTCGGATCACTAAACGGGGCTTTTTTCCTGATAGGGACTACATAGGCGTGACGCCAGCATCGAGGAACCACTGCATGAAAAAACATCAAGCTTATACAGAAATTCAGTGGAGTTGATATACTACCAGCAGTTTTTTTGATAAAGACAAAAGGTATTCCATCGGGGGTATACGAGGAGCCAACCGCAACATCCTACCGCTCAATGCGTTTTCCACCAGTTGTAGGGGTTTTCTGAGTAAACAACCGTCATGCATCTGAACTCCGGTTGCTTTAGCGGCCGTACATGATGTCGATAGCGGTAAGAGCATAGGAGTGAGTTGTGTACGAACTACTGAGAGCCTGATACCTGTCATATCAATCGCATTGTGGCAGTAAGCGGTGTTGCGGATTCCCGCATGATGACGCTTTCAACCCTTATCAGTTGCTGTCACTTACAAGGGAGGTCGTTCAGGGCGTGCCCCGCTTTTTCGAAACGGTTTATTGCACTTTGTAGGGCCTTGCCCATGAACCATAAAAGTGGGCTTCGTTTTGGCTGAGCGGCCCCTGGAATGCCAAAAAAGGAGCGAAAAGAAACCTATGGAAACTGATTGTTTTTGAGCCTCTACGAGCTGTAAACCGCTTGAAACTTTGACCAGTTGCTGAATGGAGGGACCCTATAAAGGTACTATCGGAATCGAAGAGAAAAGTAGTCGGGGTATGGGGTCTTACTTGTGGCACGTAATCAAGCGTGAACGGCTTCATGGAATGGTTTCTTCAACGATCGGAGGAATGTTCAGCAACAACGATCGGATGGCCTAGTGGATAGCGTGAAGGATTCTCAAGCGGACAGTTGGGGTGGGGTTGATGGTTCGACTCCCCTCGGCGTGCGAGTTTTTGCATTTTTTATGTTTTGCTGTTTTCGCGTTCAAATATGTCTGTGCGTGAGTATGCGTTCGATAACTGCCATTTATGGGCACATTTTAAATGGGAACACTCCATGAATCAGTGCTATTCAATTCAGGTGACAGTCACGACGGACGCACACGGGACGACGCAACACACACACTGCCAGACTAACCTTAGTGAAATTATATGGAGCAGAATACACTGTTGCTACAAGCACTGAATCAGTTCTGCAACCTAGCTTCTGTAGAGAAATGAGGTACCCAAACTCGCATCCTCTAACCGTCTTCAATTTTTCAGACATAACCCGGTCAACGATAACAGGGTCTGGAGGATGCTCTCAGCCGTCTCGCCTTCCTCTGTGATAGACATTCGAACCTCGACTTGATTGACTCGTTTTGCTTGTGCAGGATGAACATTATGGGACCCTCCTCAGCCGCAACTTTTTTTCGTTCTTCGCTTCTTTTAGCTTCAGTGCAAAATCTCCCCTATTCGGTTCCGATACAGTTATGCGTAAGGTGCAGCACAGGATGAATTTGAGTTCCAATATGAGCCCGATTTCATAATAAGGAGCTGGTTCCAGTCACTCGGGTTTCTTTCCAATTTCTCGGCAAGCTCCTCCGTGGCTATGTTGAATTTCATGTACAGGTAGCTAAATGTACTGGCTTTCAAATGAAATGGGAGCCAATAGCCTTAGCCCCTTTGCTTTCCTGCCATTCCTCTGTATGCCTTCAGGGTTTTGAATAAGATGACCTAATGTAAGCGTGGGAAACATCTTCCTTAAGAGGAACTTCTATTTTCTCTTAACTTTCTCGTTTCAATCTGCTGAATAATATTTTTCTTTGCTTCTTTTTGCTGGGCTCGTCATTTACTATGCTAGCGCAACCGTGTTGTACAACGCTACAGCATGATGAATATCTTGTACCATTAACTGTATGCTAGCGCACCGTGTGTACAAGTAAGCATGTGAATAAACGGACGAACATCTATAAATGAGTAATTGAAAAAGATTCGTACTGGGAATGTGTTGAGTTCCGAGGTTCAAAATAATCTGTTTCAGATAGGGCCAGCACTGAGGTCCTGTGCTGTCAGAGTTCATCGTGCATTTTATTTCACCAGTGGATCACCCGGCTGCCGCCGGGTGCTCCTCCTTCTTTGTCACGGCCCGGCTTCGCCGGGCCGGCCTGGCTTCGCCAGGCACTCTTTCCTTAGGCGAGGTAGAGTGTGCAAAATACGCCTAACCGTCACAGTGCATTTTCTAGAAAATGTGTCCTTTACTCAACCCTACATCGTATGCTTGGAAACCACTCCTATAACATGAGTGTAACCGTCGACCTCTTCTCTCTAAAGCCATGCTGACGTCTGGACAGAATTTGCTTGGTCTCTAGATGATGGACAATAACTCTTTTGAGGATTTTTTCAAGCAACCTGCAAAAATATTGTTGGTGATACTGACAGGGCGAAATTATTCGGATCACTAAACGGGGCTTTTTTCCTGATAGGGACTACATAGGCGTGACGCCAGCATCGAGGAACCAATGCATGAAAAAACATCAAGCTATATAGCAATTTCAGTGGAGTTGATATACTACCAGCAGTTTTTTTGATACAGACAACAACGTCATTTCATGCGGGGTATATACGAGAGTCAACCGAGCAACATCCTACCGCTCAATGCGTTTTCCACCAGTGTAGGGGTTTTCTGAGTAAACAACCGTCATGCATCTGAACTCCGGTTGCTTTAGCGGTCATACATGATGTCGATAGCGGTAAGAGCATAGGAGTGAGTTGTGTACTACTACTGAGTTGTGGACTACCAAGAGCCTGATACCTCTCATATCAATCGCATTGTGGCAGTAAGCGATGTTGCAGATTCCCGCATGATGACGCTTTCAGCATTTATCAGCTGCTGTCACTTACAAGGGAGGTCGTTCAGGGCGTGCTCCGCTTTTTCGAAACGGTTTATGCACTTTGTAGGGCCTTGCCCATGAACCCGATTGGCTAAAAGTGGCTTTCGTTTTTGACTGTCGCCCTAGAATGCCAAACAGGATGTGCCGCGGGGGAAAAGAACCCTATAGAAACTCGATTGTTCTTTGAGGCCTCTACGAGCTGTAAACCGCTTGAAACTTTGACCAGTTGCTGAATGGAGGGACCCTATAAAGGTACTATCGGAATCGAAGAGAAAAGTAGTCGGGGTACGGGGGTCTTACTTGTGGCACGTAATCAAGCGTGAACGGCCTCATGGAATGGTTTCTTCAAACGCATCGGAGGACATGTTCGCATCCTGACGATCCGGAGGCTAGTGGATAGCGCTTCGAAGGATTATGAAGCGGGACAGTTGGGGTGGGGTTGATGGTTCAACTCCCCTCGGCGTGCGAGTTTTTGCATTTTTTATTTGCTGTTTTCGCGTTCAAATATGTCTGTGCGTAAGTATGCATTCAGAATAACAGCCATTTTATGGCATTTTAAATGGGAACACTCAATGAATCAGTGCTACTTCAATTATTACAGGTTTTACATACATTAAGCAAGACCGTAATTGAAAGTTGACCTTTATAGGTCAGACCATGCCCGAATCACGAATATGGAACTTATTTGTACTACGGTGCCATTTATCGCTAATATGGAGTGACATGTTTCTCCCAATGAATGCGTTTGCTACACACAAGTAAGGGATGTGTAGCGCTACCCAGGCGCCAAATTACGTCGGTCCGCGAAAAAAGCGGCAAAGTATGTCGGGCCATCGATTACCCCTGTAAACAATCTTTCGGCCAAAAATTTTTTTTCGACTTTTTTTGGGTGTGTGCGTTGGGTTGTGCCCGGCAGTCTCTCTATAGAAGCTCTACAGTGCCTCGCCAAAGGGACCCCCTATTTTATTAATATTCAAAGATAAAAGTAACAATGCCGATGAAATACATGCAAAGAGGAAGGAAAGGGAGGCATTCACAGGTTTGTTGTTGTCGCTGCCGCCTGAGCTACGTTCCGTGCGTTTCGTCATCGTCTTTACGAAGATGGGATATACTTCGCGTCACTCCGCCGCACAAATGTCCACCTAAAATCCCACACGCAATCGAAAAAATTTCTTGCTGGGAAGTCGCGTCCACTAAGGACAATCGTGCGTCCTCATTACGTATTTTACACACCTTAATTTCGATGGTCGACGCAAATTTGGCGCCAGTATAGCGCTTAACGTCCCTCGTATGGGGGTACATAGACGTAACTTTCACTCCTTTTTTGGCATTCCAGGAGCCGCACAGCAAAAAACGAAGCCCACTTTTACGGTTCATGGGCAAGGTCCTACAAAGTGCAATAAACCGTTTTGAAAAAGCGGGGCACGCCCTGAACGACCTTCCTGGTTAGTGTCACCCGTCAGTGGGTTCCCGCCCTCTTCCCCCTATACCACTTCATTGAACGAAGGTCCCACAGACGCTGCAACCTGCCCTACAAAGTTGGTGACCCTCCACATCCTTACCGAATCTTATCAGATGTTATCAGCTTCTGCCACACACCAATCATATCCACTTTCCTTACGCGTATAAACCACATCGTGAAATCAAGGTCCACGGTCGCTGTAACTTGCGCTAAGAATTTGGTGACACCCGCGTCTAGGGCCTCTTATCGGACCTTATCGGATGTTAACAGCTCCTGTCAGTCACCACCCTACCTTGTATATCCCTTCTTGCAAACATGGGGGGGTGGGGCCGAACGCTGCTGTAATTTGCCACGAATTCGGTCAGCCCTTCCCTAGCCAGGGACCCCTATATCGAAAACCTTATCAGGTGTTATCACTTCCTTTCACCCACCAAAAGTGTTCCCATCCTGCCTTGTATATCACTCCTTGAAATCAAGGTCCCGCAGCTGCTGCAACTCGCGCTACCGATTTTCGGTTCACCCACTCCCTTTAAGGCCCCTTATTCGAATCTTATCACGGATGTTATTTTACTCTAATACCCACCAAAAGTGTTTCCGTCCTCCATTGTATATCACTCCTTGAAATCAAGGTCCCGCAGCTGCTGCAACTCGCGCTACGATTTCGGTCACTCTCCCCTTCTAAGGCTCTTATCGAATCTTATCAGGTGTTCATCATCCACACCACCAAAAGTGCTCCCGTCCTGCCTTGTATATAACTTCTTGGAACTGTCATCCTATCTTTTCTGCGACGCTCGCTATGAATTTCCGGTCAACACACATACAGACAGACACACAAAAACATTCGAGTTCCTTTATGCAAGTACGTCCAAATGTGGAGCAAGCTTTACATTGTGCTACTTTTTCACTTAATTTTTATTGGAGAGTGTTGTGGTGTTGCTTCTCAAAGTGTGGTTTCGCATTTCTGTCTGTTGTAGTCACACTGTCATTTTCTGCTTTTTTTTGTCAGTATGGTGCCAGGCTGGACTTTGGGGACGGATAACTCACTGCTTCTGACTTCCCGTTGATCTGAATGCTTGTGTTAGAGAGCTTATGGTTAGAGTTGCTTGCAAGCCACATGAAGTTTATCGTCTTGTTTGCTTCTATCCAGCATGTCAGTTCCACGTGTCATGTTTTATACCCGTGTTCCGAAGTTCTAGCATGTTCCAGTGACTTCCTTTGGAAAGGCACCTTAGCCAACTGGTGTGGATAGTTGTCACGTATTTTTTGGGTATTCAGCTATGCTTACATGTCCCTCTAATAGTTCAACACAAGACCTCCGCAACAATGTACAGGGGGGGCCAAAAAAAAAGTCATTCCGGCCGAGTCACATATGAGCGAAGTTTTCGCAGCCCAGACAGAGGAAGTGGATATGAGTACCAGGGCGGAAGATACCCAAGATCTTCCTCTATAAGCAGGAGCCGGCTGCCGCCATTCACCTTCATGTACACCAAAATATGAAGTCATCTCCAGTCGCGGCCTGAGTGGAGAACGCCTTTGGAATTCACGTGGCCTCCAAACAGCTGCGGAACTTCTTGAATGGAATCACCCATGGATAGCTACCTGGAGACCAGTACTCTTGATCTGCAAGACCGTCAAACATCCGTAGCACGCTGCCGGCAACCTCGCTACCGGTCAAGGCATCTATCTTCCCCCGTTCACCAAGGCGCGGGTTGATGTGTGGACCGCGTACCTGGAATGGATGAACCGATATTTTCTTCGTGGGCCCCAGACTGAGGGTGTGCGCTGGTGGCTACATCGAGCAACTCGAGGAGAATATCCCATCTTCATGTCGTCGCCCGTACCTTCTTGGAAACTTTGTACTGCTACAGCATTGGTGCCACCACATGGAATCGAAGGGCGTTGGAGAAACTCTCGCCTACTTGGAATGGAAGGGGGCTGAGTACCTAAAGAAGATGGAATATCCAAGTAGGTCACCTGACCTGAATCCCCTCAATTACCCGGTTCGGCGGAGTTCAATAGGGTGGTCTACGGTGCGCGGAGAAATCGACTACCGTCGCTGGTCTCAGGACCTGCATTTCGCGTGCCAAAATCTCTCGATGGCGCTCCTCCAGAAGGCTGCGGGAGTATCATTATAGTATTTAATGTGCTCTTTAATATGGTAGTAAAAATGTCCGATAAAAATTTAATAAAGTGTAACTTATAGCGCCTTGAAAGTCATGGAGGCAAAATGACTTTTTTTTGGCCCCCCCCCCCCCTGTAGTTCTTTTTTTTCTTCAGCAACAAAACCCAGCTCCCTATCAAGCCCCGCATGCATCATATTGGCTTTCATTTATGAGTGAGTATCTGAGTATTGCTTTACTAGTTTTTAGGGCACACTGTTAGAGGGTAAAATAAATAAGTAAATAAATAAATAAGTGAAAAAGTGGTCTTGCCTGAACGCTTCGAAACGTGCTGTCACATAAAGTAGACATTGTTCAGTTACTGCTGATGTTCATGATGGCTTGCCCCCCCTCTAAGTTTCGAGTTGAAATTTCAGTCGAATATCGCCTCTCTCTATCTTGAACTGAACGATACTCATGAGTTCTCGTGGTCGAAAAACCCCGTCAAGCGGCCTGGTTCAAGACCAAGAGAAAAACTATCGTCAAAAGTTCAAGATACCACCTGGGAAGAAATCTCAGATGCGCCTTTGTCTGCATCATTTCCGTCAGTAATTAGGAGTAGCTCAGCCTTGTTTCAGAAGAGTCGGTGGATAGGTAATAGAGGCTTCGTCGATGACAATTCCCCTTCTGAGGTGCTGTGCGCCTTCCAGTTCTGTTCAGAATTGTAGTGGGGACCATGGAATGAGACGTGGTATATGCGGTGAAGTGTGAGAGTCGGCCGATGTCAAAAGTAAGTGTTCTTACCTTCTTACACGAATCTGGTAGTGATTTACCCGGTTCTCGCCAACATCTAAGGCCTGCGGCGAAAAAACGCTGTTTCGAAGAAACTTCCCCTACATCACGTTCACTTTGCACTCCAGAGATGAAATTGTAAATGCTAGTTGAAACACCACCAAAGGATACAGCAGACTTAATTGTCCGAACCTCTACATGAAGCGATTATCGTTAGTTCTCCATTGATTCTCAGCTTATCCCCCCCTTCCCCCTTGATTCTCAGAGGAAGCTATGTGAGGGACCCTGGGACCACTCCTAAAATACGGAGTGAAAAGTAGATGCAAAAGTGAAAGAACAAATACTAGTGAGTCATCAGAAAAAAGCCCACATTAGTCCAACCCAACCCAATCAACACCCTCATAAAGTCGCGAACAGGTGGGTGGAATTACTTTAATCGCGTGGCGGCGTCGGTACCCTCGTCAATCTCTTTTGGATAGCGAACTTCTGCAGTTGCAATAGACAACTGTTTTATTAAGTGCACATTTTTACCCGCCGAAGAAACTGCTAACAATGCCAAGAGATAGCTGGCTCATTTCAGTAGCCAATGGTACGCTACGACACGATATACGTTAGCTAAGCTCAGCCTCCAGCCCTATGAATAGCTGGTTCTTATGTCCTTAATTTTAGGTGTTTTTATCGATTTCAACTGCAATGAAATGTTCACTAGATTTTGCTGCTGTGTTGCGTCATGGATTCGAATCGCGAATGTTTACTTGTTGACTGCGTTCTTTAATCGGTGAAGCGAACGCCGGTGCACCTGGCGCGAACAGACACGAAGCAAAGATAGGTAGAAAGCGACGAAGGGTGGGCGGTTCGAGGTGAGTACCAAGGTACGGAAACGCCTAGAAAACCAGGCGTTTCAGGAGTACCATTGACGAAAAGAAATACAGAGCTCAATTTCAAATCGGAGGAAGATTTTAAGTGAACACATATAACATTTATTATTGGCTACTAAAGAAAAACATCATGAGAGAAAAAATGCTAACTATGCAAAGACATTATATGCGATCAAGTAAGTAGAAAAAATAATTTTTGATTACAAATCACACCAGAATCAGATACAATACTAATTTTGTTCAGAACAAAAAAGTTGAAACGATTGAAGAGATTCCCACTTTTTCTCTCCCTTTCTTTGAAATGAAGGATTATACGAGCGCTCCAGGTCGAAGACTACCATCTTACCTATGTCGAATGCAGGAACTCTTTGCTGCGCGACTTTGGCTGTCTTCACGAAATTTACATGCCTAGTTTTTTTCTATGGGCCTTACATTTCCCCTTAGAGTCTGGAAACATCTATTCCGCTGTGCGTTCCTGCTGCATTACATTTTCTTCAAGCCTTCATCTCAACTAACGTTGTTTGAAGAAGGGGAATCTGATAGTCCACTGAGATGGGATATTTATGTGGTAGTTGTAAAAGTTGTATTAGAGCAGTGAACACATGCGCTTGCGGAGTTCATTTCTCCAGTGATTTTTGTCCCAACATTATCGGTTCTCCAAGAAAACGTTGCTTTCGTAACCCTCCGTTATCTCCCTCGCTATTGTGATCGCGTTTGTTGCAACAACGAAATGCGAATCAGTTAGATAAGGGGTGACAAGACAGGTGCCATAAAAATAGCTGTAACAGCAAAGGATAGCTGAACATGCGCGAAAGTCCGCTAGTGTGGCATGGTGAACACCATCGAAGTCCTTCGTTATTCGTGCAGTAGGTGGATGGTAGGAATGAAGTGAGTCTAGGTCACCATAATCTCTCTCGTTCATTACTACTACTAAATGTCCATTTTAGGTAAAGTCAAGCAGTTACGTCTCAGTGAAGCACAGAATAATTTCTCTACATATGAAATACATTATAGTCGAAGGGCGCAGCGGCGAACAAAAAAATCAGAAAAACTTGAGAAAAAGAAAAAAATTCAAGATTCAGAAAAATTCACAACTCAACTTGACGCTCCTTTTCTTAGAGAGCTGCTGCTCTCAAAGAGAAGAGACTCATGAAACATTGAAGGTTTCCCAGGATCGGGAATAATTTGACTACCTTGTAGCATAGGTAAGTGCGCTCATTTTTATGTGAAGCCTGGCTTAAGTGTTGGTCCTCGTTTGAAAGCTCCACACTTACCGTTGCGGATCTTAATCCTACCACGTGTGAAGTGAACGGATCTGTAATAGCGTGCCAATTTCTCCACTGAAAATGGCACGAGAACGGAGCTGGAGGGTAGTGCTAACGGGGCCCCCGTGTCCCATTCAACGCCAAGGGTCACGGGATTTCGGGGAAAAAACACTGGCTGATACGGCTCCTTTCCAGAAGGAATATCCAAATTACTCCACCTCCCCCCCCACCCGGCGTACGGACTGTCGAATTACCTGCCCATTTCTTTTCTGCGGTTGCGTCGCGTGCTGTGAGGATGTGAACGCATGACCCATTCGTCTTCCGCTGAGCTTCAGTCTTTCCGGAAAGTACAACGTCTTCCACAAACGATCTTCTGCCAAGCGGTGAAAGGATTCGTGGATCCTGGGATGGGAGGGTTATATTTGGAAAGAACTGCAGTTATCAACAAGCTCGCCTGGGACTTCACAAAAGAAATAACGCAGAGCATTCTAGGCGAACGCCGCTTTTTTTTACCTTTCAAAGCACATTGCTTAGTTCATGATGTAGAGGAACCTGCACCAGAGCAAAAGCTTCCATCTTTCAGTAAGCACAATGTTTTTGGTGTAACTTTACTGAGCGAAAACGCGCTAGTCGCAAATTTTGCTACGGAAAATGGTTTCGGTTGCAGTCACTCATTGGTAGAATTCTCGTTTCCAACCGGAAAGGAAAGACTTGAAATACACCTCTCTGTTTTGTGGCCAGTCAATTGGAGCACTAAGACGCCGATCAACTTTTCTATGGAATGAGCCACACACACGTCCTCCATTCAGAATCGAAGTGATATACACATAGCGACGTAGGTTCTGTGAATCGTGGGCCATATATGGAATAGAGACTCTCACAGTGACCTAATAGAATCTCTGTCATGACCATACAGACGTGACTTGTAGTTAAAGATCCCTTTACGTTAGTTAATGACCCGACTTCAACTGTCACGAATTTACCAATTCGACGGAGATACCACGCTGCGCTACTCTGTGAACCGCAAAAGTAAAGACAGTATTCCACTAGCGTTGACTCTGCTTCATTGTTAACAGTTGCACCCACTACTCCCTCTTCCCTATTGTCAGGCCACACATCGCACTCACGTCGCGGATTCCGCGTCATGCGCTTGACCCTAACTCCGAGTGCATGGCCAGCCGCGCGCTCAACCACAACCAAACCTGCTGCTTG
>MU951270.1:0-13113 GCA_036418165.1 Cooperia oncophora
TGTGCTTTTTTACTGTCGAGTTACTCAACCCCTTGTCGTCTATATGGAAACCCCTAATCCACTATCTGAGATGGCGAATGATCGCGGGTTCTGCTTTGAGAAGTAGGTTAGTATGGAGCACCTGTGCTGCATCAGCGCTTTAATAGAACGATGAAGCATAGGGAATCCCATATTATTTGTGAACCCGTTGCACTGTTACCCTTTCCCAATCCGTATCGACCTTAAAAGTAGAGTTAAAGAAGAGTCAGATCTCCTCACCCGGAGTTTATAGCCATTTGGTAGCAGACGCAGGGGAGTGTTAGAGGGCTGAGTTCGACGTGACGTTCCCATTCTTTGATGCCATTTACCTGCTTCAACAATCAGCGAAGAAGGAGCTGGCGTCGCGCCAAACAAAGCCCTTTGGCATGCCACAGCGTCTGCAGCAAAAACGACGATACTCATTTGCAACTTCCATTCTTGAAAAACCATAATGTTCAGAGCGTAATACTTCGTTTCAGCCTAATCCTCTTTGCATCTCTTCCTTTGTTGGCCCTCTCGCAACAATTCTCAACGCCACAGAGAACGAATGGTAGGGTTTTTAGATGTTCCCTCTAGCTATCATTAGAAATGACAATGTATTCTTTTCAGAGGTCAACCCTGACGTACTTCCTGCGTGGTATCAGACGCCCCAGAAGCCGTTGACCACAGGTTACGGTTTTGGTCGAAATCCACCAGCAATGTATGAGAGAGCACCAGCGACCAACTATCAAAAGTGAGTTTTTCCCAAGCACTTGAATTGTCACATTTTATGATAAAGTGTTGAAAGATACAGAAATGATCCATGCATACGACAGGGCGTGCGGATTGCAGTGCGGCCAGCGCGCTCTTTTTCCAGCGATGTGCCATCCTGAGCCCGATACAGCTGATCGGAAGTCTAACCTGGCTGCGCTCTAAGCTATGCCCCGTCATACACCCTATCGTTCGCGAGTGTAAGGGTTGAAAAACAAAGAGATGTGGCTGCTGGCTTGACCGTGGAAAGTACCGAAGAAATCGTCGACAACGCTAAATAGAGCCTCATTTGTTCCTAGCAGAGGTGAAGAGTTGCTGAGATCTTGGGCGAGAGGCCAGACAACAGTGGCG
This sequence comes from Cooperia oncophora, assembly GCA_036418165.1. Taxonomy (NCBI): domain Eukaryota; kingdom Metazoa; phylum Nematoda; class Chromadorea; order Rhabditida; family Trichostrongylidae; genus Cooperia; species Cooperia oncophora. The sequence continues at coordinate 1,120 of MU951270.1, forward strand.
AGAGAGCACACAAACGAGCGAAACAACAGACACTAAAGCGGGGCGGAGACACTTGGCAGAGGCAACGTAGCTCATTCAGGTTCTTTCTTATAGCTTTCCACCCCTTTGCCAGGCATTCCAGTACAGCTCTTCCACTCGTATGCGTGTGTGAGTGTCGACGAGGTGTGTGGGTGACCTGATTGGTTTGGTGCAGGTAATGTATGATGAGGACCTTCCACTCTTTCGAATTCTGGACAGTCCTTTCTTCCTCGAGGTCCTACGTTAGAGCGCCGACCTCCATCGAACTGCACCGTATGACGTGCAAGGGCTATTGGATGATAGGAACTGGCCTTTTTTTCCTTTTTAGACCACCTCTGCGCTACCGTGTCGACCGTGTTGAGGGTCTCCGACCTGAATCAAGAGAGCAATGGTATTACAATGGTCGGACGAGCCCGAAATGCACCCACAAGTCCAGAGACCTCAAGAGGACCAGTTTATAGCTATTACAGTCATGACCCTTTTGAGTGAGGGGCGTGAGGCTGCAAGTGGCTTGATGCGCTACGAGGGCAGATTTCCCACCAACTTGTACCGGGCATAGAGTGACGTTATTGGTGGAAAAGGGTCACCCTTGCCGCGTTCCAATCCAACCGGCTTTACACGCCCTATCGTTTGCAGAAATCAAGACTGTCCATAGAAACTATTTTGAAGTTCCGCCTTTGATATATTACACCTAAACGCCATCTTTCGCATAAATTCTTGTGGTGGAAGCTTCCTCTAATTTCGCTCAGTTTTAGCTACCCATCATTTGGTTCAAATCGACCAGCCTATCCAGAATTGATGGCTCAACAAGCTCGACGATATCCTATGGGAGGTCAGGATGTAAGTGGCTCAAGAACAACACCTATTCTGAGTTCTCTCACTATTCCACCCCTTAACCCGTCTCAGCTTATTGAGTATGCGCCATTTTCCCCACGCGTGCTCCAACTTCTCTGGGCTCCAATCCAGCAACAGTCCGAAAACCAATGGGGTCAGTGGTTTCCCCACGTGAAAGCGTTGTATTATGTGCAGAAATTGTTTGGTTGGAAACGTCTTGCCGATATGTTTTGGTAACTTCGGTCTTCATAGGAGAAGTTGTGACCTTCCTCTTAGCGTTTGGGTTATGTTCAGTTCTCTTTATCAGTATTTCTCCCAAAGCCGGTTAGTGAAAGCAGGGTTTCTATGCATGTCTAGGTCTTTTTATTGAATTTCTTACTTCAGATTGGAGCTATGGAATTTTTTAAAGGGTTTTTCGAAGCAGTTTATCAGAGAACAGAATGGCTTACGTGATTGTTTCATTTCCGCAGATGCTCTGATAAACTGTTTCTATCGGTGTTGTTGGTCTTCCTAGTACACCTTCTCTTCGTAATCAGAAGTTCCAAAATGTAGGAGTTTCCACGGTTAGCAGCGTTCAGACTTCACGATGCGCGCCGACGCGCTGCCACCGCAGTAGCGCTCCAATGCTATAGATAGGAACGCAGCCGGAGACAGGTATTGATTGGCGCCCACCCAGGAAGGGCGGCGGCATCGCGCTCTCACACCTAATCTCGGCACCCTTAAATTCTTCTGCTTACCCCAATCCCAAAACACTGACTGCTAATGCCGATCGATTGTGTGATTGGGCAGCACCCAAACTCTCAGTTCCTATACTCTCTCAAAACACAAGAGGCCGTCGCCGATCGGTACAGGCACGGCGGTGTTTGCAGCTCCAATTCTCGCCTATGAGCGTTGGACGCCGCGTACATGAGGGGCACCGTGCGTCATCTTCGAAGTCGTGAACGTTGCTGCTCAAGCAATGGCAAAAAATTTAGGCCCGCAAAGTATGCTTGACGTCATGCAGTCATCCCTTCAAAGGGACAGGCCACCGAATGGAGGGTAGATTAGAGCATAAGCCACGACTGGCGTTTCCCACCAGTGTGCGATTTTAGCCGGTCACGCCTGGTGCGGATAAAGCACCTGTCGTAACTGCGTAGTCCAGTGCCTTTCCGATACCACCTCTCGCTTCTACGGGGCTAATGGGCCGGACGGCAAGGGTGGAAAAGAAGGCACACTATCGAGGACGTCGAAGCCTACATCCCAGGGTAGTCAACTTGAAGGATTATTCCCCTGGGAGATACTAAGTATGGCCAGGTTTTATTTTTGTAAACGGTGATCAGCCTGCTTATATAGTGAGAGGAACGACGGAGCTCTGGGCGGCTGTGAGGGCATATGCTTGCTGGAGAAAATGGATGATTCATTCTGTGTTTGTGGGGAACGACACAATTGCTGCAGAGTGACTCCCTCTCTCAATGAGATCACCCCAACTCCACCGGTCTATAAAAGGGCTGCTGACCTGTGCAGTATCGGCACTATCCCGAGTTACACTATTGCTGTAACCTCTTATGTGATGCGGGCGAACAGATCCGAGATGGACTGCGGCATGACAGACGTAAAGCACTGACGGCAAGATAATTCCCTTTCTTCTTATGCTATACTATATGTGTGCCGTGTCCCGATTGCAAAACGGTCATTGCATACGTGCCGGTTTCTCGACGTCATCGCTACTTCAGTAATGCGACTTTCGCCTCACTGCCTCATCTCGGATGTGTTGACCCGCACACAGCCTCTATAGCAGCTTCTATAGCAGAACATTGTTCTCATATAACTCCGAAAATTCCGCTTTTTTCACAGAGATCCCGCTATCAAACTTCGCTTGCGCGTTACCACCAATTACTCCTACGGAAACAAGAGGAATTAGATAAAGAAAAGGAGAGCGCAGCTTCGAACATGATCAAAAAGATGCTACCAAGATCACTAATGAACATCTACTCGACGATTGTACCTTTTCTGCAAGCGACAACAGCTCCTTCCATCAAATCTTCAAGTGCGTCTGTTCGAATAAGGCTGCCATACAAATGGAGAACCGCACGGCCGAAAACTGACATAAAGGCCACTACTTCTGGTTCGACGACAGTGAACCCACTAGCAAGGTTGTTTTAGAAAAGACATTCAACCTGAAATAGTTCGAAGTTACGTGGTAACCTTTAGCACTGTCGAATCGACGACAAATTGGGTGAATTCCTGTTGCAAGACGTCTAGTCCAGAGACGGCTACTTCTACTTCCTCCTCGCCGTTTTCCTTCTTGGAATATCTTTGGGTGGGCAAGCATGATCTATGCATGATCGCTTCTTCCTTGCATGTTTCCCATTCCCTTTTCGTTTCTTTTTGTTGTCGATCCTGTACTATCTCCGAGCGTTCAAGACAAGACGTTTTTCTAACCGCAATTCCTCGCAGCACATAGCTCACCAGGAGGGGAAGCTAGCGTTAAGACATCGGAACGGGGAGTCTGTCCTTTTGGAGACTTCTATTTACTGTCTTGTAATCAAGTAATGGGCCAGCTATCAGAAATCGAAGACTCATCTGAGCTATTATGGCTTGGAGCTGCATAGTAAACATTCTGTAGGTAAATGACGTTGAGATCGGATCTTGGAGAGAGCAAAACCTGGAGACAATGAAACTCGGTTTTCTCTCACAGTAAGGTAGCAGAAGTAGTACTTCGGTCGTCGCAAAAAGTCGTGTAATTCTGCGAAGACAGTCGCTATACAGTAGCACTAAAGACTTGCGCAAGACAATTAATGGGTCGGCGTACGTGAACACACAGAGAAGAAAACTCCAGGCGGCCAGGTTACACTAAACTTATAACTAGGTCTTGGATTGTAGAAATTGGTATGAGAAAGGGTTCTTTCCACAACTCGACTCGAAGCCGCACAGCATGGTGCTGTGCAGCCACTGAATCCAGTGGCCCCAGTTTTATACCTCGAGAGGGATTAAATACCACACAGTTCTAGAGGCAGAAAGTGCCACGTTCGGAGCACAGTTGATAGATTAGATTCGTTACCAGCATACGTGGCGGTGCGATTGGAACCTCGTGCGCCCCCCCCCCTCCCGCCCCCTCAAACAAGGACCTGACTGATTTCAAGGCACCTTTGCAATCGTAGAGAAGAAGCAGAGCCCTTGTGTGCAAAGATATTGTGGACAAAGCTTCATACACTCCTACATATCTGCGTCCAGAAACTCGTAAGAGGGGAGTCGGCACAAATCTGCTCAGTGGGTTCGCCCCGTTTATTGAAGTCGTGTCTGCCCCGCACGCTCTGTCTGCATGCTCTTTCCGCTGCCCCTATCTAGTCTCGCGCGGACGCCCTATCGATTTCTAGCCCCTGGTTGAAGCAGAAGGACCTTATTTGGCACGCTTTTCAGTTTTCCAAGCCCGCTACCTACAAATTCTTCGACGGCTTTTCGCGAAACCCACAAGAGCAGCGAGGGTGCCTTAATGTGGAAGTGCTACGGTATGTCGAGTAAGCCAGCTAGAAAATACTATCTAATTTGTGGACGACGCCACCGCGTACAGTATCCAACTGACAGCGGTACCACCTCTTTTTGGGAGGCTTAAGCCCCAGACAAGGGCAGAGCAGCCCTGGAAGCCACACGGTATGTGTCCCACATGGGCATCTGTCAGCAACTTCTTCAAATATGGAAACAAGATTTTCCACTTGAGTAGATGATCAGTTCTGACCCGCGTGCTGTCCACATGTCCCGGTAACCTCCTCTGCCTAATGGCTTATCCCTTCTAACGTTCTTCGTTGAAAGTAGATATAATACATAGAAAGACTAATAAGACTAATCCGAGGCACATTGAGAATGAAATAAAAATGTATTATTTCTAGCCAAATGCTGAGCTTTTGGCCGCAATCAAGGACGTCGTTGCCAAATTCAAGGCATCTTTGGATGAGACCGGTCTGGACCAGGATGTCCGACTCATGGGAAATCAACTCAGGAACACTTGGCAGCAGTTGAGAACAGGTAAGCTTGACGATCTCTCTTGAAGGTTTCAATTCTTGGATGGTGGCGTGGAATTTCCTTACTTCGAAAACTTCTTTCTTATTTTCGCTATGGAATGAATGTCCTGGGTTTGGTGCAGATTACCTGGAAAGTCTAAACAAGAGTTCGAGTGAGGAAATTCCAGCCATTCAGGTGTCGATCGTGGACTTCGCGCCATAAAGCAGAGCGCTGAGAATTCTCTAGCAGAGGCAAATTTAGGTATGTCAGAAAGAAGGAATATCGGTGGAAATCATGTAGGGTAGGAGTTAAATGATTTCACAGTGATCGATTGCATTTTTGATCCTTTACCTCACATGGGGGTCACTATTTACTGGAATCGAGTAGTAAAAAAGTGGAGCGATAGGTTCTGCTCGATGAAACGCAACATACAGTCACGATCCCTGCAAATGATAGGGCGTGCCAAGCGGCGCGTATTGGAGCGCAGCCAAGGCTCCATTTTTCTACCTGTGATGCCATCTTGAACCCGCTACTACTACTGGTGCGAAATGTGATCTGGCTGCGCTCCACGCCATGCCCCAGGGGTCATGACGGTACCGTCTTGTTCGCCGTTTGTGTTGGTGCTTTGGTGCGTATGGAGGGTTAAAATTCTGCACTGCCGCACGACGTCACCATTTTTCCCCCCCTGAGGCAGTTGTTGCTACAACTGCGCCCCTTACCGCCCTCTTCAACAGGTGGGAGAGTAATGAGCTAGCGCCGCGCGTTTCGGCCTGACAGCCTGGTTCCGCCGCGGCTAACGCTATATTTGAGTTCTATGCTGAAACGTAACAATACTCAAACACGTACAGTCATGATTCCTGCAAACGGAAGGGGCGTGAATTGGAGCACAGCCTGATCAACCCTTCTCCGCCAATCGTTGAGGATTTGGGATAGCATAATTAGTGAAACACGTGCCCTCTTTACACGCACATCCAATCGCAGCGCCCGTTCTCACGTCCAAATGTTTGGAGGGATCGTGACTTACAGTCGTCATCCTTGCACTTGATAGTCAATGTCAGTGCGGCTGCGTGCGGCGCGCGCTGCTCCGTACCGTACTGCACCAATCGTTGAACCAGGAAGTGACATTATGTATATATCTTCGTGTTACTCGTTTTCTATCACTTTTTGTCGCATACGCGTTTCAACGAAAAAGGCTGAGAAGCTCCAAAACAATGTGCACCGCCTTCTGCGACCGCCCCTATCAGGTCAAGGACTGACGACTGTACAATCTATGTAGCCAACGACGAGTAGGGAACGACGATCTTCAAATTCGTGTCACTCAAAGCAGTAACACATTAGTTCCATGCAAGTTATTTACTAGAGGTGAGAGGCCTATGGAATGCCATCTTCACACCAGAAAAAAGGCCAAGAAAATTCAACAGTATAAAAAAGCTGGTGGAACAAAATAGTAAAGATACTCGTGAACAGAGACAACCTAAGAAAAACGGGTGGAGACAGGAGATCCGAGATGCGGAGACGTCGCGAAAAGCGATGATGTAAGCGCACAATAAACACTTGAAGTGGGTGCAGGAGTAGCGATGGGCTCATCGCGCCGCTTTGATCACGGTGCGTCGCCGCAACTCGAGTCTCCTGACCTGACCTGCACCCGATGAGAACAGTAAGTATCACAGTCATTGTTGGTTCATGAATGACAATCTTAGGACCAATGAATGAACAGCTGGGACGGTTGTTCGAAAAGGCGGCAGCAGATGACGTGAATCAAGCACAAATATAAGAGACCTCAATAAGACCGGAAACTATCAGGTATGGATACTGTAGTTTTCCCATCACAACATTTGAAAGAGGTTTATTGAAGGATTTGAAGATTTCTACACATCGCCATGGCGACGATTATCTGTACGTACGTTGTTGTACGCTTTGAATTACTTATGCATTGTTAATTATGCAATAAATTATTATTCAATCACCTACATTTAGCAACACTGAGTTTCCTGGCTTACTTAAACCTAAAAAAACAAACAATAAATATAATCTCCGATTTCGAATACGTCGTGTGAACTACGAAGGACGAAGGACTTGCTTCAAAGGACTGGTTCAGCAACTGCTTAACGTGGCTACTAAACACATTCAGTGCCTGTGAAGAAATAGAAAGCTCGTTTGGCTTTGGCAGTATTAAATTCGTCAGTGGGTGCGCAGAACACGATAGAATTCCTCTATAGGACAGTCCGTCCTACGGTACATGTAATATGCAATCTGTACATCCAAATATTACACCTTCAACCACACCTCGATGACAAAAACGCATCAGTAAGCTTATACGACAGATGAAAACAAACTACGCAATTACCACTCAATATTAATGGACTTCAATGATGATAATAGGGTGGTCGAGGAGCTCATAGTGAGTGAAAAAGGAAAGAACTGGCCGAGAAGGCAAAGCAATCTCCCGTGACTGGACGACCGGACCAGCTCATTTCGGTCTACGGGCACCTTGAACTCAATTCCAGGCTTTCTGTATTGCTCTGCACTCTCACGTCTGCATGACGTGTATTATACTTGTGGTCTACGGACAACTACAACTCGATCCCTTTAATTTCGCCAACTTTCTATTTTTCTCTGTGCTCTTACGTTTGCATGGCTTTTGCTACCGCTCTGACCATTCACGTTCCAACTTTTCACGCACAATAAGTGGCTCATCCATCTCCAAAGTAAGCTTTGTGGGGGGGAGGGGGGGAAGGAGTTCGTAATCTGCAAAACTTTTCCCAACGGCAAAACGTGCCCTGCGTATCTAAACTGAAGTCAAAGTCAAGTCATTCCAGAAAATAATTTATCAACACCAAAATAGGTACATATTTATGTAGTACAACTTCACAATAACACTTCAATATTGTGATCATAAGCAGAACCGTGAGAGAGACTTCTACTCAGAAGTTGCTAAAGTTATATTCCACGCTGATCGTGTGGGCGAGGTCCGGCTTGCGGTTGCGCCTTTCATCTTGGAACGTCTTTACTCTTCAGGCAAACAAGCATAATCAAAGAAGGCCTGGCAGTGCCCAAACGCATGGAATATGCTTTTTACGACAGATGAAATCAATTAGTGATGCATAATTAATAAGTGGACAGTATTTCTCTTCTATTAGACCGCGTAACGTTTTCAGATCGAGTCCTCTGTACAGACAGATGATATTCAATAGTTAAAAATTAAAACCGAATAGCCTAGCAACCAAAGACCCTAGATAGGATTCGCCTCAGCAAGCTATTGCCCAAAGCTAAGTTTCGGCTATACTTTGGAGCATATTTTGATCCACTAGCGGTTTGCTATCGGTCTCCTGTTCCTTGGAACCAGGTGGATTGACTTTGTAGGAATCCCATGGTTGTACATCTCCTGCAAATAGATGGCTTTTGAGGTGAAGAAGAGGTTAGCTGCTTCCGTTTCAACTTTACCTGAGCCCCAAATGAAGAACAGCACAGCCGATACAACGGTCATGGCCGAGTACACCAGCAGAATTCCTCGCCATTCCTCAGCCGTGCCCTGAAAGCACTTGTTGTTAGCGTTTCCTCGAGTTTTTTAAGGAAATTATGAGAAAGCTCACCACAGTCTTGAAAAATGTGATTATCTGGGGAGTTGCCAGCCGTCCACCAAAGCCTGGAAGGTTTGTATTCATAGGTATCAACTATCAGTTAGATGAGTTTTCGTGCTCACCGATTATTTGCGAAGTACTTGTGAGAACTCCTATGAAATGCGGTGATAAAGAGAGAAGGCTTGTTAGGAATCCGCTGATACAGAGACCAAAGGCGGCTCCAATAGTGCAGAGGAAGAAGAGTGCCAAGCCATGTGTAGAGCAATCGACCCCATAAGCCAGTCCAAAGAAGCATACAGATAGCGTCACCATAGCTGAATTAAATAAAAATTGATTCGGTAACTCGGTATGAGAATATGTATAAGTGTGAGCTGTAGGTTATGCCTCTATTCTTCCTGGAAGTAAAGAAAGTAAATAAACAATGGAATAAGAAAGAATTTCGGGTGGAAATCCTCTCAGGGGAAGGGGCATTTCGTAATTCCCTTTAGGCTGCGTTCATACTTTGCGCCAGCGTCTTCAACCAACCATTAGCGTCCCGAGCATCCGTGAGCGTCAGCGACTAGGAAAGTATAGATGTCGACAGCGAACGGCAGCGTCTACCAGCGTCCACCAGCGACCATTAGCGACCCGCTAGGTAAAGTATGGATATTGATCTAGCGTCTACCAACGTCTACCAGCGTACACCAGCAACCGTCAGCGTCTCGAGGGACCAGGAAAGTGTGGATATCGATCTGGAGTCTACCAGCGTCTACCAGTGACCATCAGCGTCTCGTTGAGAAAGTATGGATATCGATCTCGAGTCTGCGAGCGTCTACCAGGGTCTACCAGCGCACACCAGCGTACACCAAACGTCTGCCAGCGACCATGTGAGAATAACGACCTGGAGTCTTCCAGCGTCTACGAGCGTCTACCAGCGTCCACCAGCTAGCAGAAGTATTGTAATGTGTGGTAGTCTTTTGCAGTTGAAATTGTTCGGAGTAGTGTGGTGTCCCGGAGTCACATTTCATCTGAATGTGTGAGAACAATGCGAAACTCCAATGTTTGTTTCAAAAAACTCAAAAGACCACAAGTTTCGAAAGTTTTTCAAAATAAACTAGTTGCAATATTCGGTGCCTAGCACCTTTTTCAGGCCTGAATTTATTCAGGTTGCTTTTAATTAGACACTATACCTACTTTAGAAATGCAACTCACACGGACTGTTCCCCCCCCCCACTCAATCCACTTACCCTGCTGTCCCGATTTTCGGAAATATAGCAAATGATTCATTTTGAAAAAAACTTTTGTGACTTGTGGTGTCTTTTGAGTTTTTTGAAATATGTATGGGAGTTCACATTGTTCTCACACATCCAGTTCCAATTGAGTTGCACACGACACAATTTCACGATGCCTAATCCGGCTGTCTCCTCCCTCCTACTTCCCCATACTCTACCAGAAGTTTGCTGTCCTCTTACTTCCCCACACTCTCTAGCCCTGGTCGCCGGCGGACGGTGGCAGATGCTGGTAGACTCTGCCTTCCGCTAGATCGATATCTATACTCGCTGATGGTGAAGGACGCGAAACGCCGATGGTCGCTGGAGACTGCTGCCGCAAAGCATGAACACGGCTTAATCAAAACGAAATAAAAAAAAGAGTTTGACGAAAATCTCCCGAGGGAAGGGGCATTTCGTAAACTGTCATCAACATATCAAGCAGTAAAGTAATGCCCTATAAAATCTTGTGAATACCACGCGTTGAATCCGGTCGGGACCTAGCGTAGGTTTACAGGGCTTTATGGAGTTTCAGGATTTGCGCCAAAATTTAATTGCAGGAGTCTTTGAGTTCAGACCACGAGAAAAATTAGTTGACTCCATTCGCTCTTCATAGCAGTTTTCATGAAGTTACACACAGGGAAGTGACGATCCTATAATAGGAAACAACAAAACTGTTTAGAAACTCACATAGAACTTGCGATAACTTCACGGTCTGTGTGGGAGTGAGCACCTTTATTTTCCTCAGATAATCCATGAAAAATCCCCAAACTAGTTTCGATGTCAGATTACAGATGTGCGGAAGTGCAGTATAGAAGCCGTTCTGGAAAAGATATCACAGTTGAAGAGATGCTTTACTTGGATCATGATCTTGGCTTATAACAACACTAAACCTTGGGGACAAATTCATGAGAGAACTGCAAGCGGGTGCACGCGTGGGTCGATCGACAAGGTGGGACTGAGCACGGTACTTTGGAGACATCGTGAATGTGGCCTCCTTGCGCTGGTAGCGTGAACAAGGGACCAACTGTAGCGGATGCCAGAGTGCTCAGAGAGAAGACTACGTTGGAGAATTCTTGGCTGGGCTGTATTTCGTCGGTCAGGAGGGCATCGTATTTATTATATTTGGCGGGGAGAAGGGTGTCACATTTGGCTCGGAAGAAGGCCCTTCTCTCGATAGTTGACTTCTACCGCTTGACGCGCGCGCTATGTTCATAGGTAGGAGAGTTCCAATGAGGGGTGGGGGGAAGTCATATCTGCTGGTCGGTTAGATTCTGTGAGAGGGGGTACTATTTGCCTTTAATGTCTTTGAAAGAAATTCTTCGAGTTCTGAATGATTTTCGCAGTGTTGCTGACCTTCCGCGCTTTCTACCGTTACAAATGTTCTGTACACCTGTACCTTTTACTTGGCAGAATTTCCGGTCTTCACAATCGCAAAACCTGCATGAAAGTGGTAGGAAGCTAGCGAGGTGGCAAGTAAGATGAGGAGAGGATCGAACCATAGAGAAAATTTGAAGCGGGGGTCGTATTTTCCAGAAACTTTCTTTACAGCAGGAAGTACCCTGCGCACAGTGAGCCAGGACAATATGTATTTTGTGTGACGTTTTTGCATTGAACTTCCCCCGTCCTAAGGGGACGTGTACAGCCACCCTTAATTAAGGACTGCCGCTCCTGACACTGTCGAGTCCCAATGCTGGTATGACGTCTATAGTTACATCTTTCCTGACCTACCCACCTCATGTATGGAATGGATTGCAACTCGCAGACAATCAGAAAAGAGTCTTCAAGGTATCATTTTGAGGGGATATAAATGACTGATTTCCATCGGATCAGTCTATAATGAGAATGGAAAAGTCTAGGGTATAAAGTCTCCGCTGCTGATGCACCCTCTGGGATGCGGCATGTACTCGACTTCCACTTCAGAATCGTAGTGGCTTATTGAATGCGATGTGGCCTATACAATGACTTGCGGGCCCAGCCGATGTACAAGTCAATGTTCCTCCTAGATGAACATGGTACCAATTCGCCGTATCCGGGAGGTAGAATGCTTGGTTGGCTTGAGCTGGAGCCGATCATCCGGACCGCATGCGCGGTAAGGCTGCGTTCACACTCTTCTGGCGTCAACCAGCGACAGTCAGCCTCTCGAGGGACCAGGAAAGTATGATATCGATCTAGCGTCTACCAGCGACCATGAGTAGAGAGAATGGGGAAGTAGGAGGAAGCAGACAGCTCGATTAGGCGTTATGGAATTGTGGCTTGGGCAATCGCACCGTACTACCACATGATACCGTCGCTGGCAGACGTTGGTGGACACTGGTTAACGCTAGATCGATATC
>MU951272.1:0-23064 GCA_036418165.1 Cooperia oncophora
TTTCCGACCTCAACGACTTCTGCGCTATACTCTTCTGTACTCGAACTTGATTGTCAACTGCTGCGGAAGGATCACTTTTTGAGCTTGTTCAGATAAGTTATTTGAACCACTGTACTTCAGTGAAATCTGCTCTCTGCTCCGTAGCGAAGGGAAGGGGATAAGAATGATCCCTCTTTTCCTTTTCCGATAACCTTTTGAGACAATGAATTGATCAGTTACGTCATGAGGCACATGGCTTTTACTTCAATGGCAAGAAGTATTCGGGTTCCACGGTGGCCGTCGCAATCACCATCAATTTATTACGAAAAGGAGTGGTATTGAAGGAATGCCCGCACAACTCAGTCATTTCTGAAAAATGTATGTTATTTCTGAAAAATGTACCATTCGCTCATTTCGCGAGCTACGGAGACGTTATCAAAACTTGCTACTTATCCACTGTCCAGGGTTGCTATCGTTCTAGGGATATACGTCCTTGTCCTGCTACTATATTATCAGCTATGTGCTCCCGGAATCCTTGCTTGCACGAAATCTGCGAAGACCATGAGACAAAACATCGTTGTACCCAGCCCACAGACAAGGAAGAAGGAGATGATGAAACTGTCAGCTACGGACGTTTGTTCAGGGAGGCCTCACCCAGTCATCCTGGATGAAGGTACCTACATAGGGTGACAGTCGACCAGAACCAGTTATCTTCCAATACTCGGAACCTCTCTTCCACTCCATCCCCAGTCTGAACGACAGGGTCTCACCATCCAGGATTTCGCTTGTCTTACAAGCAAGGTCGTACAAAGATCCGAACAAAAGCAGTTTACCCGCACATACAACCACCTGCAGGGTGAAAGGTTTAATAGCCAAGCCAGCCTACCATCCAACTCGATGATGTCCGAAGTAGTCCTATGTTCCCACGAATTCCGTCTGCAGCCTCAACGTGGTCTGGGGCTGAACGGTATCAACCGTACGAATGCGAGGGTACCACTTCAGAACCTGACAAGCTACGCGTAGTCAATTCCATCGTGCAAAACAGCTATGTATAAGGGCCTCATCTCTCTGCATCAGCGACAAGGCGGCATTGGCTGGGACAGCCGGGTGGGGTTGCTAGAATCATACGGCCAAAGGAGAATTAGTCGCCCAGGACTAGGATGACGATCTGTACTTTCAACGCACGGACGCTTGCATCGGAAGCTCACATCGAAGATCTGATGTTGCAAGCCAGGAAGATCAAGTACAACATATCGGACTGACTGAGACGAGTAGGCGTCGCCGTCGCACGCCTTACGCGGAACTAGAGATGAACTGTTCCTTGGAGCAGGCGACAGCAGAGGCGTTGGCGTTCTGAGCGTCCTCCTCAACCGGCACTTTCTACGAAAATCAATTCGTAGGAAAATCTGCCGACTCGGTTTGCAATTGAGAGAATGTGGTTTATCTCCGGCTTAATAATCGCCATCGCCTAGGCACTAACTCAAGCTACGATGAGGGTGAGCTTGAAGCGGTCTATATGGAATGGAGGAGTTCTACAAGGAAGACCATACCTTCTCCAGAGTCTGATTTCAACGCTAAGATCGGACCAAGAAGAACGGCTGAAGAACTTCACATCGGAACTCGAACGAGTGGAATGAGCAGGGTGAAAGGCTGTCTGAGTTTATCATGTCGACCCATACCATCCATGGTAACTCGCAGTTCCAGAATTCACACTCTACGCTGGACATGAAAATTTTCTGGTAGGCACTTCCATAGGTTTTGCCTGACTACGTCGAAGAGAGAGTCGCAAAGTTTTAGAAGCGATGTCTCACTACCGTCATCAATTGGTATCACTTCACTTCTATCGCTGAGTTCTGGAAGGGTTCCTTCATTGACAACATGACGATGGAATACGAGTACGGTTTTCGAACATCTTCATGTCTGCGCCAAAAAGTCAGGGAGTTCCAACATGAGCAAGAAGAGCTTACCTCTAGAAACGTTCGCTGTGAGTCGCCGGCATGGAATTGCAGGCAAGAACCAGCAGACGTCTGAGCTAGCTAAGCTATGCAGAGAAGCGATAAAGGAACCGTGAAGGAGACAATAACAGCAGTACCGTTGAGGCAGAGGCTGCAAACTTCCCCAACGCCCGCGGCCACCGTACCGCTTGGAGCTTCATGGCGGATAGGTCCTCCTCCATTTTTCTTTTCTTAAATCCGACTCCATCTGGTCATTTAGTCGGTGAAGAATCCTACATCAGCTTGCCTTGACAGGATAAGAACCTGAACATGCTTGAAACCAGGGGCAAGCAAAAACTCAGAAGTGGGGAGCGCGAGGTGGCAACAAGTACGGGGTGTAGGTCAGGACTCCACGAGAGGTCACGGCCGCCTTGTTTCGCCTCGCCGCGAGACGGTACATCCCTTTAAACAACTTTGGCATTTTGCCAAAATTGAATTCATTCAATTTCGGCAAAATGTTACCATCTTGAGTTTAGAAGTTTGATAGTCGTAATAATCTAGTCGGTTAGAAAAGTGCAATTAGGTTAACACTGGGTTGGCACACCAAACGGAGGAGAGACACCCGAAATGGGCGGCCTACTTTAGATGGGCGGCTATTCCCATAAAGGTCGGTAACTCGATCCCCGAAAACGTTTAGGGTTCGCAGAAAGGTCCATGACGAAGATGATTAACGTCTGGCAAGAGTCCACCATGTTTGCGGCGTGCCGAGGCCCGCCTACATGCTGTGCATCTTGCAGCACGAGTGCGCGTACAAAAAGTCGTAGTTTTGGTTCTAAAGCACTGCATATTACTTACCAGTCTCCCATCTCCCATATTATTCGGTACTTCCGACCCATGGAGATCTAACGTCTAACATCTCATTTACTATCGGCTACTCAAGAAAAACATCAAGAGTGAAAAAATGCCAACTATTGTAAAAACATTAGTTGCGATAAGGTAAGAAAAAAAATTTTATTACAAAACACACTGGAGGAAAGAGTGGCATCTTCATCTTCACCATCAACCCGCGCCTTGGCGCCTTGGTGAAGATGATGTCCTAGACCGTAGCGACGTTGTCGGAGCTGCTCGATGTTGGAGGTCTTCCAGATCGAGAGTACTGGTCTCCAGGTAGCTATCCATGGGTGACTCCATACTAGAAGTTTCGCAGCTGTTTGGAGGTGACATGAATTCCAAAGATTTCTGGAGATGACTTCATATTTTGGTGTACATGGAAGGTGATGGGCGATGGCTGCTCCTGCTTATCGAGGAACATCTTGGGTATCTTCCGCCCTGGTACTCGTATCCACGTCTTCTCTCTGTCTGGGCTGCGAAAACTTTGCTGATATGTAACTCGGTCGAGATGGCTTTCTTCTATTGGCCCTCCCTGTATATGCAAGCATTTACAAACAGGAGCCATAACTAGGACCCGAAATAATTTCTTCTGTCTGTTGCTCTATTACAACTTGACGGCGATGTATACTGTGAGCTGGCTGAGGGTACCTGAACATTAAATTTGACACTGTACAACCGTTTTTTTACATACATATAGTCATGACCCCTACAAACGATAGGGCGTGTGACAGGGTTATGGAATGGAGCGCCAAGACGGAATTCTCTTCAGTGATGCCATCCTGAGACCGCATCAATTAAAGATAACTATTCTGGTTGCTATCCAACTCATAATCCGTTACCCCTGGCAGAGATTATGGCTATGTTGTGCACTACTTCTTTGTTTGAAAGTCCACATCTTTCCTAGACTTACAAGGGTCGATTCGGCCATCTGCAATGAGGTCGATTCGGCCATTTGCAATGAGATGTCTATAGATGGACGTGTCTTGAGCCGCTGCTCAAATTTGCCCTCGAATTTTGCGGAACGATTCTCTGAAGGGAGTTACAGACAATTTATTCTCTGCACTGTTCACACAAGTCCGGAGGATAACCGGCGAGCGGGTGTGGTTTAGTACACACCCGCTAGGTTGATAAGGGCATCGCTTTAGAGGAAAGGGGTCGCATGTTGAAACGCCTTGACTCATGTAAACTTTTGCTTTTCTTTGAAACCTTTCATATGACTTCCAAAAACACTTCTGCTAAGCTAACTTACCTGATTCTTCAATTATTTTACTCAAGGTGGAAGGAATTTCTTCATCTCTGGTCCTTTTGAGATATTATATTTGGTTATGAAGACATCCGGTTACCAAAGCTTGCGTGAAAAATAATTTATTATGGCGAGCCAAAGCTCGACGCACTGGAGATGCACGATGCCGCAACCCTGAATTCGTGCGCAGAGTTTTTGAGGGTTTTTTTTGTCACGAGTTCCCGTCGTTGTTTTGTAATTTTTCCTATTCTTTTCTTTGTACAGGTTGATATTTACTACTCGGAACTGCGAAAAGGTTTCTGAGTCAGTGGTTGCACAGGGACCGCAGGGCCTTATGACTTCCAGTTACACAGCGAATATGTAGTGTTCTTGAGAACTCTTGCTTTTTTTGGGGATCACTTATCGGCTACTGTTTCATAAGTGAACAGCAACTATCCATAACACTTATCGCGGGAACTGTTTTTGAGTTGTCTAATGGTTCCAGAATACCTCATTTGTTTTCGGATGTCATTTGTTCTACGTTTTTTTTACAGTTTCATAGCACCCACTCCACTCAGTTCTGTGAAGGTGCGATGGAAATTCAAGAAAAATATGACAGTATGAGGTGTTTGAAATTGCTGCGAGCTCCGCACACATGGAGCCAAAACTCAGAATTTCCAGACCTCACCCATTTCAAGGAAATGTCTAATAGCTGCAGTAGTTACCGTCCCAAAGACGGACGATGTTTTGATGGTGTGACTTGAGAGAGCGTGACCGCTGTTTCCGAACAAACTATCTTCATCACTTCCCTAAAGTGCTTCCATTTCATCATGCTCTTTCTTTTTTTCATTATTCCACTTGGTTAGTCGTTTGCATAGTTGCTAACGTCGCAACCAGTCGGGCAGTGTCAGTAGGTCCAAGTGAGCCATCCTCCGGCTGCCCTGCTCTGGCAGTGGCGATTGGTTAGTAGTGAGTGATCAGTTCAGGAAGAAGGCAACCAGTGATGGGAACGGGGATCATCCCATCCCTCTAGGGTTCGCCCCGAGTGGCGGCGGGATGAACTGTACAACTAATCCCGGGGAAAAAAACTTACCAGGGAAGTCTGCCAACTTACCATGGAACTTTGGATGAAGATCTGGGTAGATTGGTAGGAAAGGTCTGGGTATCTATAGTTTATTTACAAATATAGATAGCAAACTGCAACCTGCGTTTCACAAGCAACTTATGAGCAGGTAAAGTTTGTAATGGTGCAGTAGGGTGGAGGCTTGGTGGTGAGCTGTGAAGCAGGAATCGCATACGTCGAATCGAGTCGTCGAACGTCGAACCTTACCACTGAACCACCACGACTCGATTCGACGTATGCTTCACAGCTCACCACCAAGCCTCCACCCTACTGCACCATTACAAACTTTACCTGCTCATAAGTTGCTTGTGAAATGCAGGTTGCAGTTTTGCTATATATGTTTGTAGGCAACCTTATGGAATCTGTCGAAGGTCTCAACCCAGGTCTCTATTCCAAGTTCCATGGTAAGTTGGCGGACTTCCGTCTTTAGAACAAACTTCAGAAAGGCATTTTCATCTGTTCTGAGCTATCTATTCTCTTCTCAAACATCAGTATTGGAGACAGAATCTAAGAATGTAATGTTGTAACACAATAATACTGGAATTTTGCAGTTGTTTCAGTACATCAACATAATTGTAACAAGTACAAACTAATTAAATCAAAATCTTTATAATCATTATAACAACTATAAACTAATTGTATCACATTTGCATCACATTAGTATAGTAACTGATGTTTGAAGGCACGGTCCGTGATCAGCTAAGTTGAAAATGTGGCATCGCAAGGGTAGTATGGTTTGCGGCGAAGGAAATCGATCGATTTCTCGGCAAAAAACTGTTTAGGCTGCGTTTATACTTTGCGGCAGCGTAGCGTAGCGTAGCGCAGCGTAGCGTAGCGCTTCCAGCGTACGCCAGCGGCAGTGCCGAAGAGAGGATGCATATCGATCTAGCTTCACCAGCGTCACCAGCGGCACGCTGGCGTACGCTAGCGGCACGCTAGCGTACGCTAGCGTGCACGCTAGCGTACGCCAGCGTTTCTCCAGCGTTTCACCAGCGTTTTGCTAGCGTTTGCAGCGGCAGGGGAGTAGAGACTATGGGAGAGCTGGAGGGTACAAAACACATCGATTGCGCGTCTCCCACTCGCCCTTAGTCTCTACAATGCACATCGCTTCTGCGTCTCCGACGGCCCCATAGTCTCTACGATGCACATTGCTTCTGCGTCTCCGACGCCACATAGTCTCTACAATGCACATCGCTTCTGCGTCTCCGACGGCCCCATAGTCTCTACGATGCACATTGCTTCTGCGTCTCCGACGCCACATAGTCTCTACAATGCACATCGCTTCTGCGTCTCCGACGGCCATATGGTCTCTACAATACACGTCGATTCCGCTTCTCTCACGGCCACATAGTCTCTACTCCCCTGCCGCTGCAAGCGCTAGCAAAACGCTGGTGAAACGCTGGAGAAACGCTGGCGTACGCTAGCGTACGCCAGCGTGCCGCTGGTGACGCTGGTGAAGCTAGATCGATATGCATCCTCTCTTCGGCACTGCCGCTGGCGTACGCTGGAAGCGCTACGCTACGCTGCGCTACGCTACGCTACGCTGCCGCAAAGAGTATAAACGCAGCCTTTAGAAGGGCTTTATGGCGCAATATAGGTGCAGTGACGCCTCCTCTTTCCAGTGAGCCCGCCTCTAAACCCCGCCTTCAAGGCCCGTCTCTCAGTGGAAAACGAAGCTGCAAAACATGAAAATCGTCTCTTGTACTGTCGTATGTTCTTATTGGGGAGCTAGCTATGCGGATGGGTAGTGTGCTGTGTTGGAGATGGATTGGGCACTACGAACTGGGATCAAAATGGGGTTCTATCCAGGGCAGCTGGCATGTTTTTTCTGCTTTTTTCTTTACAATCGAGTTACTCAGCTCCTTGTCGTCTTGATCTCTGCAAACCCCTAATCCGCTATCTGTGAAGACGAATGATCGCGGGCTTTGCTTTTAAGCCGCAAAGCGCGCTCCGAATATTATCACATGAGTGCTTGTATATGGGCAAAAGCCGTACCCGAAACGGGACTGGAGCCTGCATATCCCGCTTACCGAGCGACTGCGTTATCCATTACCTTACTGCGGCCACTCTTACCCTCTCAGCTAATTGGTTTTATGTGTCATAGCCGTACAGCACTCACAGAAGAGCACGGCGAGAAAAACTTCACTACCTGACGCAAAAAAATATTCCAAATGGAGTCTTACTCAGCGTTGCACGAGTTTGTCTGCGAAGGATGACAATCATAGGGTGCCCAAATGCTGGCAAGGATCCCACAGACAGTCGTGGATATGCTTGGTCCTATACTTGACCCTACGAAAGGAAACTCACTCTCAGAACATGAGCATGAATGGGCTTCCCAGCCAACGTCCATCCAACTTTTCAAAACAGTTTCGTATGACAATCAATATATGATGCAATACTAAAGTAACTAATAACTTTGACTTCAACTCCGGTAAAAGGAGCTGCTGTGGAGGTTCTGCTAGTGGAAGAAACGTATGCATGAAGCAAAGTAGTGCATGAATCATTAAAAAATACAATTTTTATACAATAAATACATAGAAATCAACTGCGAACAGAGTCTTCTGATGGTTTGGAACCAGGCATTCCATTGGGAGTAGCTAGGGTGACTGAAGTACCAGGAGGGGTCTCAGGAGGAACTCCAGGAGGCAACGGCATATGTTGCTGATCAACCCCTGGAGGAAGGGGAGGGCTGGTGAAGCTCTGAGTTGACTCTTGAACTGGTGGCTGAAGTGAACTCTGGAAAGTGTGAGGGTTAATGTTACCATCATAATACTCTGAGTAGTACCACGAGTTTGGCGGCGGGGGTGGTGGAGGGGGAGGTGGTGGAGGAGGAGGTGGAGGACAGCCATAGGGTGGAGGTGGTGGTGGGCGATAACCATAATAATGCGGAGGTGGAGGAGGTGGGGGATACCAATAATGAGGAGGCGGAGGAGAGAGGGGTGGTGGGGCGTAGGAGAT
The DNA here is from genome assembly GCA_036418165.1 of Cooperia oncophora. NCBI lineage: Eukaryota > Metazoa > Nematoda > Chromadorea > Rhabditida > Trichostrongylidae > Cooperia > Cooperia oncophora. The sequence goes on from MU951272.1 coordinate 8,108, forward strand.
ATGGAGATATCCAAACTATGAAGATCGTGGGGAGGTTGGTGGAGTGGAGACAGCCATAGGTGGAGGTGGTGGTGGACGATAAGTATTATAATGCGGTGGCGGTGGAGGATATCCATAATGGGGAGGCGGAAGGGGAGGCGGTGGCGGTGAAGGATATCCATAAGGAGTAAGCGGTCGAGGCGGCGGTGGAGGTGGCCATGGAGCTGCTAGTGCCGGATACTGCGATGGAGTTGGTGGTCCTGGATATGATGCTGGAGGATAATCATTGCTAGCTTGCTGCACATCTGCATTTATTCCAGGAGGTTCACGGCGGTGCCTGAACACACGAAAGTTGTTGGCCACACAATCACAATGCTCGCAAACGATAGGCCGTGTGACGCGGCACGGTTAGCAGCGCAGCCAGGGCACCAGTGACGCTGCTCCCAGCCTGATACAGCTGATGGGCAATCCGATCTGCTGCGCTCCAGAACACGCCCCAGTCAGACGCCCTATCGTTTGCAGAAATCACGTCTGTAAATGCTTGCATATACAGGGAGGGCCAATAAAATAATCAAAAGATACTTTGGCCGAGTCACATATAAGTAAAGTTTACGCAGCCCAGAGAGAAGAGTGGATACGAGTACGCGGAAGATACCCAAGATGTTCCTCGATAAGCAGGAGCAGGCTCTCGCCCATCACCTTCATGTACACCAAAATATGAAGTCATCTCCAATCGCAGCCTGACTGGAGAAGGCCTATGGAATTCACGTCACCTCCAAACAGCTGCGAAACTTCTTGTATGGAGTCACCCATGGACAGCTACCTGGAGACCGGTACTCTTGATCTGGAAGACCTCCAACATCGAGCAGCTCGTCGCTACGGTCTAGGACATCATCTTCACCGCAGTCGCCAAGGCGCGGGTTGATGGTATGGACCGGAAGTTCCTGGAATGGGAACACGATATTTTCTTCGTGAACGCTGACGATTACATCGACCAATCTGAGGAGAATATCCTGCCTTCATGTCGTCGCCATACCATCTTGGAAACTTCGTACTGCTACAGGATTGGGTGCCACCACATGGAATCGAAGGGCGTTGGAAAAACTCTCGCCTACTTGGAATGGAAGGGCGTTGAGTACCTGAAGAAGACGGAATATCTAAGTGTGTCACCTGACCTAAACCCCTCGATTACCGGGTCCGAGCGGAGCTCAACAGGGTGGTCTACAGTGGCGGAGAAATCAACGACCTCGCTGAACTCAGGCACCGAATCACGGTCGCGTGGCAGAATCTCTCGATGGCGCTCGTCCAGAAGGCTGTGGCGGAGTTTCGTGATAGTGTACAATGTGTTGTTGAATATGATGGTGGAAATGTCCAATCAAAATTTATAAAGTGTAACTTACATCTCTTGAAAGTCGAGGGAGAAAGGTGTCTTTTTTATAGCCCCCTCCCGCCTGTATAGGCTAACCAGTTGTTTACGACTGAATTCTCCTACTCTCTTACCTTACTTGACAAGCCAATAATCTGGCAGAAGTGCACGTAAATCGTGTTGTAAAACTATTTGTTCATGTTTTGTATATACATGGGTTCGTTTTCTCCTCTAACGTTGCTGACAATGCCAAGAAATAGTAAAAAACTGCAGAACTAGAACGGATTTTGTAGAAGAAGAAGGGCGGGGGTTGCTATTCAAATTCAAGAATCGAGTAGTTAATAGCACAAATAGACGTGATAAATAGACGTGAAAGATTGAGAACAACTAGGCTGCCGGACTGTTTGCGACTATAGGACTGAGACCATCAGATTGACCTCTTCTGGCATGGTCAGAAGAGAGAAGGATGAATCTCACTTCTGCGATCCATGTCCCACGCCCAGAACATGAGATAGATCCACCCTCAAAAAGTATGTTCCATCAGTTCCCCCGCGTCAAATGTCTCCCCATTTGACCTTTTTATCTTCTAGTCAGTTGGGCTGCACTATAAATTTGGTGATCCTCCCATAGGCTATCAGCTCTTATCGATTATCACTCTCTGTCACCAACGAGGTTCGTCGCACCCGGTAGCTATTCATCAGTTTGAATTCTCCGTGGGTAAATCTATATCGAATGATCTTATTAATTACCGGTTAAATATACACACACCTGACCCATACCTGACCCATTGGCAGCGGTCTCGCTTCAGAAGCGGGAGCATGCGGGTTAGCTTTCCGTAAAATGGAACCTGTAAGTTAACGCGAACTAGCGAAAGGAACTGGCGCAAGTGCAAGGGGCCCATAAACTAGACAGCACATCGATTTTCGCAATAGAAATGACGGTCTGGAATGAGTTGGAAAATGGAATGAACACTTTTCCCTTCGATGAAAGTCAGACGATTGCTTACGCCAAGTCTTGAACTCCTTTCAAAGATGCACTGTTGCTTGCTTTTTGCTGAAAATGCAAAGGAGATGAGACGACCAAAATTATGGGTGCTATCTAGGTGGTATGGCGACATCCACCTTGCTTAGCGGACCTTGCCTCTTCTCGAAAGGATCAATGCACCTAAGCTGACGACAACTAGAGAAGGAAATCGTTCGATTCTAATCAATCTGGAAGAGTGTTGGGTAACGCAGCTATCTGGAAGACTGTAGAGCTACCCAGCTACGTTCATGTAGTTTAAACCCCGATGTTTATTACTATGAAGAGTGAAAGCCTCGTTCAGTGGAGGGTTATCCTGTCTTCAAGTCGGGTTCGAAGCGTCGTGGAGCTTCCCGATCAACGCACATCTCAGACAGGGCACAATTAGGTAGCATTCATACTCCACCTCAGCAGCGGCTATCGCTCGGTCGCATAGCCGCGGTCGTAGCAAGCGCCACGATCGTGGATATGCGACCTAACGCGCTCCATCGCTAATAGTTAGACCGCTCCTCCACCAAATAAGAAATTGCAAATTGTAAAACCTTTTCTTCCCAGTAGTGGCCATTCACTTTAAGCGTGCGACTTTCTGTATCCAAGAGGATCTCAAATATGTAGGGGGAAGGCATTCTTTTGGAATTCGAGACAAGGGCGTCGAGGTGAGCTTCTTCTTATTTTTTCCACTCCGATAGATACAAGTGCTTCGAAAACCTCGTATTGGCCTAAAGTGCCCAACTTCTAGTACTTCCATAGTTCACGGATCGAGTCTGTATAATGAAAAAAGAAGCCATACTCATCTAGGGAACAAAAATTTAGGCAACCAACGGAGAGGAACATCTCGACCACATGTGTACGCTTGAATGAAAAAAGAAACAATAAGGAGTATTCCTAAAATGTTCCAAGGTCTCTGCTCATCCTTACCAGTTAGTGAAAGAAGAATGGAAAAGAATGGGTCCTCACATTTACGATAAACTTCCCTCAAATCGAGAAACGCGCTTGTTTGAAGGCAATTGTGACTAAGGAGGAAAAAAAGCTGTGAAAACGGGAATTTCCTCGCTAGCACCCGGTACGCTGCGATTGCAGACGCGCTCGCAGCAATCGCTGCGATCGCGGCGAGCGCGTCTGCTTCAGGGTCTATGTGATGTGCGCGTTAGCGTGCGCAGCAGAACTGGTGTTGCTTTAATGGCGACATAAACTCATCAGACAACAACGAGATCGTTCAGTGCATGGTGCGCTTTCTAAAAACTGTTCCTTGCATAATCTAGGGGCGGCGCATGCGGGGACCAGAAAGGTGAGGTCCATTTCTGCTGAACGCTTCTTTGCATACAAGAAAAATTGGTTGATAATTCGTATAACCACCAGGACAAAGTTTTGCTTTTCCGTAAGTTTTCGTGTTTTGTGCCCGTGTATGCTTGAATCCTTAAGTCCCAACACAACATGCACGAAAAGCCCAACAATCTTTTTTCATGGAATAAATGCGCTTTCTTCTTTCCAATTCGTTGACATTCACAGATCTGGGCTATTCGACACCATGTTGGCACCATATGAGATTGGCGTCAAAAACAGGTGTCGGAATCGTGAGTAGGACCACCGATTATCCCTGAGACGAACTTCGAGCCAAGAAAATTTTTTTGACTTTTTCATGTTGTAGTGCACCATTTGGTCGCCTCACCTCACCACGCCCTGAGCGACCTCCCCTACCAACATCATCTGTGAAAAAGGCTTCGGTACGAGGAGCAGGGAATCTTCCTTGAATAAGCACTGTATGCTTCCTTCTCTAAGACAACTCGAAGGACCTTGAATTCTATTAAGAATCTCTATTTTTCTGTTCGAATGCAATTACACCCAACCTTGAATCATAAAATTATTTTCACCCGCGATCAGTACGTGAACACAATCCAATCACGAATGCAATTAGGATTGTAGCTATCTCTCCTTCACGGAACAATATTTCGCAATGACGGGTCTAATGAACCAGATCATTGGTCACTGTGTTCAAAATCAAATGCCTCAACGATCATGTGTGAATAAGGATAAGAAGTCAGCGGCATACATTGGTCCTCAATAAGAAATGCATTACCCCTCCCCTTCCCACGCCTTCCTCCCCCACCCTTCCACCGCTCGACAGCAAACTTTTGCGGAAAAAGTAGGAAAATTCTCGGGAAGCTGCGGTAAAAAAATGAGAAAATCTGGGAAAATGGTAGGTACGATGGAAAAGAATAGGATCCTACTTTCCTCGCGTCTTTTTTCGTTTCATACGTGCTATACCATCCCTCTCTCCTCCTACCCCCACCCCCCTTCCGCTCGAAAGCTCGATCGTATCAGAGGAGGGAGCTGCGGCTGCGGTCCTACCAGAGGAGGGAGGGAGTCCAACGATAAGCTCAACGCTTTTGCGAAGAACGGTGAAAGGGAAATGGAACGCATCGCTCACAAGGGAGGTCTTTCAGGTCGTGGCGCGAAATGGTTTGTTGCATGCTGTAGGGGTCCATATGTGGAGCACAGGAATGGGTTCCGCTTTTGCTATGCATTTCTTATGCTGGGAATGTGTTCAAAAACGTGAAAGTTTGCTGGGGAAAAGCGATTTTGAACCATTTCTCTAGGCTTCTTTTCTATCCTACTATATATAATCCGCTAAGTTTGTCTGCTGGTGAGTGTGAATGTATGTTGTGTGTGTCTGTTATGTGTTGTTTGACCGGAAATCAAAACTTTCCTCAAAATAAGCCAGTTGGGAGCGCTCAAATTTATAGGTGATGTAGGAGGTCGGGCAGGAACACTATTGGTAGGTGGCAGGACGTGATAACAGCTGATAAGATAACATGAGGAGCCTTAGAAGGGAAATATCACCATCTCCATAACGCGCGTCACAGCGACGCTAGGACTTTGGTTCCAAGAAGTAGGATTATGGGTAAGATGGGAACATCATTGGTGGGTGGCAGGAAGTGATAACGGCTGATAAGATAATATAATGAGCTACGGAAAAGAAGCGTGTGACCAACACCTGACAACATGCTTCCCAGCGATGCTAGGACGTTGGTTCCAAGAAGCAGATTAGGGGCAACGATGGGAACATTATCGGCTGGGCGTGGCAGGACGTGATATAGCCTGATAAGATAGCCTCAAAGTTCACAATGCATGGCGCGTTAGCATTACTGGACTATTGCATCCAGCAAGTAATTTAGAGGTGGGTGGTGAAGTCCGTTCCTCCTCGTGGTGCCACCGGGTACTGCTCGCTTTAGCGGGTTGCAAAACACGGACTATTACGAATGCAGGTGACAGGCCTTCGTGACGGGCCGACCTACGAACACCCCATGTCACATCACAATGTCCAATATGCCACATGATTCACGAGATAATGCTACGGCGTCCGCGGGAGCCGACGCGCACTCGTATGGCCCGGCGAGTGTGGAAAGTATGCGAGGGTCCCTGATGCAAGGACGGCATCGGGGGGCAACCAGGCTAGTCCGAAAGTCTGGCAACGTTTGGAAGGCTCGCCTTGCAACGCTGAACGTTGGGACCTTAACAGGGCGCTCGTTCGAGTTGGCAGAAGCACTGGAGCGCAGAAAAATCGATCTCTGCGCAGTGCAGGAAACACGATGGTCCGGTTGTCAGTCGAGAGATATTGGTCGTGGCTTCAAAGCCGTTCTTTGTGCGTGCGACCGCGAAAACTAAAAATCGTGTAGCACTGTATCGTTTCTCACCGATTCCGTGACTCGATTACCAGTGTTGTTCGTTTTGGCGACCGTTTAATGAAGATTGTTGTCGCTGTTGAACAACGTCTATACCACTTCTTCTCTGCGTATGCCCCGCAAACTGGATGCTCCGAGCAATCCAAGGACGACTTCTGGGCTCTGTTGAATGAGAAGACCGCTGAAGTACCACCAGAAGACGGTGTCATTGTAGCTGGCGACCTAAATGGACACGTGGGCGCTGCTAAAGACGGCTATGCTTGTCACGGTGGATGGCTACGGATCAAGGAACGCGATGGGTGAGCGAGTCTTCGAATATGCAGATATGCATAATCTCGTCATCCTGAATACAAAGTTTCGTAAACGCGACTCCCATCTCATCACCTTCTACAGCGCGGGAAGTGTTCCAAAACACAAATAGACTTTGTTCTCATCAGGCATGGCGATCAAGGACTCGTCACAGACGCTAAGGTCGTGCCGTACGAGACAGTTGCCCCCAACACCGCCCGCTGATCTGCACGCTGAAATTTACAGCACCCAGATCGAAAAACACTGAGCGGTGTACCCTCGAAAGGATTAAGTGAAAGAGCGGGAGGAAGCCGTGATTTCTCGCATCCGATTACCTGAGATCACGACTGTCGAAGAAACCTGGAACAAAGCCGTTGAATCGGTAATTCAGGCCGCTCGTTCAGAACTCGGCATGACCAAGCCTGGGCGGCGTAGGATTGACAAGCAGCCCTGGCTTTGGACTGACGACGTCCAGGCGAAGGTTCGAGCGAAGAAGGAACTTTACCACGTGTTTCTTGGGAACAAGACGGCTGACAACTGGCGGAAGTACCAGAAAGCGAGGGCTGCGGCAAAGAAGGGCGCCACATTTTTTCCCCCCCCCCCCCCGGGGGGGGCGGGGGGGGGGGGGGGCGGGGGGGGGGGCCGTAGTTAAGGCCTCTCATTTCGACAATATCAGCAAGAAACTCGAGACGCGCGACGTGTGAGCGGCACTTGTACCGACTTGCCAAATCTCGTCATCGCCAAACCGAAGACATAGAAAAGTTTTTTGGCATCAATGGCGAGGATGGCCATCTTCTGATGAACCGAAAGAGGGTATTGCAGCGATGGCACGACTATTTCGAGAAAATCTCGACAAAGGAATTCACCCATCCGCTTATCCCCTCTGCGGCGCCAACATACGGTCCCCTCCGGAAGATTTCCGTTGAGGAAACAGAAGCGGCTCTGAAGAAGATGAAGGCAGGTAAAGCTACAGGCCGCGACGACTTAGCAGCGGACTTATGGAAGTCACAGCACTGGTACTCCGCAGAATGGCTGACAAAGCTTTTCAACCAGATCACTGCACAAAGAAGTTCCAAGGACTGGGATGCCAAAGCACGACTTTCCGATATCGGAAGAAGAAGGGCAGTCCAGTAGATTGCTCGGACTACCGTCCAATTCGCCTTCTTCTCGCACACTATGAAAATCTTTGAGCGAGTTGTTGATGGCCGTATTCGTGACATAGTCCAGCTCTCTGCCAACCAGTGTGGCTTCGTAACTGGCTGTAGCACCATCGACGCCATTCACGCTGCCCGCCTTTTGCTTGAGAAACATCGTGAGAAGCAAAAGCCTGTGCATGTAGCCTTTCTAGATCTGGAAAAGGCATTTGATCGCGTGCCACGAGACGTTATATGGTACGCCTTGCGACAACGGGTGTCCCTGAAGAGCTAATCGAGTGGGTCCGCATCCTTTATCCAAAGCCAGAGAGTCATGTGCGGACTCTTGCAGGCACCTCGATGGAGTTCCCCATCACTGTAGGGGTACACCAAGGCTCCGCTCTCTCCCCACTCCTTTTTGTTGTCGTCATGGATGCCATCACACGAGACCTTCAGAAGGAAATTCCTTGGACGCTCCTTTATGCTGATGATGTGATGCTTGCATGCGAAGACAAGACCACACTAGAGCAACAAGTGCAAGCTTGGGCTGATCGCCTGGCAAAGTTTGGGCTCAGGTTAAGCGTGAATAAGACGAGTACCTGACAACCGACCTAGCCGAGGCGGGCTCCATCAAAATCAGTGGCACTGAGCTCACGCGTACAAAAACATTCAAGTATCTGGATCAGCAATTACGTCCGATGGAGATCTCAAAAGGAGGTGAGCGCACGGGTGAGTGCAGCGTGGGCAAAATGGCGATGCATGTCGGGGATCCTCTGCGACAGGAAGATGTCAGAACGGCTAAAGTCGAAGATCTACAGAAGTGTCGTTCGACCAGTCGCCCTATATGGCGCCGAGTGCTGGCCCGCTACCAAAGAAGTCGAAGCCCGTCTCAGTGTGATGGAGACGAAGATGTTGCGTTGGACTGCGGGTGTCACGCGTTTGGACCGCATTTGTAACGAGGTAATACGCAAGAAGTTCGGCATAGCTCCTATAGCTGACAAAATGCGAGAAACGCGCCTTCGATGGTACGGTCATGTGCTTCGGGCAAATGGCGGGGCAAGGCTGACACCGTCTGTAGAGCTGGCCTTCAGCTTGAAGTGGCCGGAAAGCGACCTAGGGGACGTCCCAGACAGCGCTGGCTCGATACGTTGCATACAGACTTGAAAATAGCTGGAATTCACTCCGATCAGGCATTTGATCGGAAAAAGTGGCGTCATCACATTAGAAGAGCGGACCCCGCCGCTGAGCGGGACAAACGCTAAAGAAGAAGAAGAAGAAGTTTTACGAGGTGACTTAGGATTACTTCAGTTAGTAGTCGGAGGATAAAGTTCCGGATCAGTGGCCTGAAGGGCCTTTAGGAGTCGCATATGCTCAGATCACCGTGGCCAACGATCATGGGTAAAGGTTTAGTGAGCCAACATGTTTCTATGGTTCCGATACAGTTGGATTTGATTCGGTTCCTTAAACTTGTTAGTTGCTTTCAAGAAAAAGTATAAACCCCCGAGAGTTGCTCACAATGATGTACTAGGTATGTGAGGCATCTTCACCATGATAATCGATGCTTCATTACCCTCGAATCTCTCAACACATCAGGCTGCCTCCCTACCACAATGGCCGAGTGTTGTCAAAAATGTGATAGGAGCCAGTTACTGGTAATTGTTCATTAAAAACGAAAAATATGATGAAATGGGCCGTATCTCGAAAAATGGGAATGCGGATTTCAGCGAACCTGCATACGACCCTGCTCCGCCTTGCCTCCTCAAGGCCTCACTGCCTACCTACAAGCGACCCCCCTCGCATTTTCTTCCTGATCAGTATTTAACCATGCGCGCAGTACTGCGCGTTAGCCAAACTGGTTTCTAATGTTGAGTATGCACAGCAAATAAGACCTTCGTCGACACTGCATCGAAAACAATACAAGTCAAGGTGAAAAAGTACTTTATTTGGCACACAGTGAGGCAGCATTGTAGTTTCTCAAGTGATTCACGTAGCATCCCAACACATTCACGTAGCATCCCAACACAGCAAATTATGAAGCGAAGGGAATGGTATGAATGGCCGTGATGCTGCATTGTATGAGTACGCATATGCAGCCGTATCTTCGGTAGCGGTGATTGACAAGGTGCCTACGGGAAACTCGTCCGAAATTGCGGATTTTGAAGTCGCTGAGAACGCAGGATTTTTCTTCGCAGGATTTTGACAGTTCCACTCCTTTCTTTCGCCATTTTAGGCCGAGTACCAAACCATCGTGCCAACTGCCTTTAAACCCATGCACCCTTATCTACCGTAGCACGATACTGGCACGATGCCAAGGGGGAACGCGGATAGCTTTCTGAGTAGTGTAGAAAGAAGGCCTCAAGTTTTTGACCGTTTAGTTTCGTTTTCTCGCTATTTTCGTGCTACATAGCCCTCCTGCCCATTTCAAACAGAGTACCCAATTATCGTGCCAACGGCCTCCAAAAAAATATTTTTGGATAGTGGTACAACAATGGCTGTCGCTGACTTTCAGAGGTAACTCACTTCAAATTTGTTGGAAAGGCTCAGTTCATTCCTGAACCACATCCCAGCAGAATGGCAATACCTGGCTCCTTTTGATTAGCTCTTATTCGCATCGAAAATGCACCACGCAGACAGCTAAATCCCTTCGTCGCTGTCGCCAGATCTCTAGAGGTGGAAAGGTGCTCAATGAACGAGGACTTACCTAAGGTGCTATAATGACTACATGATAATCGAAGACCCTGGGCAAAAAGGATTATCCTGATTGCTTCTCCGCTCAAAGCGTTACAGAACTATTCGATCAACCCAGTAGAATAAGACTTGGGTGCCACCACATGGAATCGAAGGGCGTTGGAAAAACTCTCGCCTACTTGGAATGGAAGGGCGTTGAGTACCTGAAGAAGATGGAATATCAAGTATGTCCCCTGACCTAAACTCTCTCAATTACCGAGTTCGGGCGGAGCTCAACAAGGTGGTCTGCAGTGGCCGAGAAATCAGCTATCTCGCTGAAGCCAGGTACCGAATCACGGTTGCGTGGCAGATCTCGACGGCGCTCCACCAGAAGGCTGTTGATTATGTGGTAGAAATGTCCGATCAGAATTTAATAAAGTGTAACTTATAGCGCCTCGAAAGTCAATGAAGAAAAGTGACTTTTTTTGCCCCTCCCCCCCCCCTGTATATTTCTCACGGAGCAGCATTGTTTTCCTTATATACTAGTGTAAATGTATGTCTGCCTGAGGCGGATGTGTTTGTCTGTCTATCTGTCACAATATTCATAGCATACGACCCGGTAGCTAAGGGACGTTGGCTCCAAAAGGTGCTAAACAGGTGGCGGAACATTATTGATGGGTGACAGAAAGTAATAATCTGATCATAGGAGTTAGTAGGAGACGGTCACAAGTCAAAAGTACACAGCAACCATGGAACCTTGGTTCCATAACCTGGGGTCCCGACATTGACGGCGATGTGGTGATGACAACGACTGATAAGAGCTGATAAGGGAGTTTCAAATAAGATCACCAAATTCATGTCCGGAGCTCTGAATCAAATTTCAGTGTCTCTCGCAGGGGAGGAGGGAAAAACTCACCCATGCGCGTGTGCGGCGCGGTTTCTTCACGGCGCCCTCTCGCAGCCCCAATGGTGACATAGTACTATTCATCATGGCATAGAGTTAAGGACGGGGTTACCGACGGCTCGTGCCAGGAATTGATAAAAACAGATAAAGGCAGCAGTGGTAAGTTCTTACGACAAAATCTGCTACACTATTCACGAAAACAATAAGTTTGGCAGCTCAGGTGTCCAGCTCTCAGAAATTGATGTACGACTTGTTACCATTCCCTCAGCAACACTCAATTCACGAACTCCATGGTGGGCGAGGTTATACGTAGTAGGGTTGCGAAAATGTCGAAAGGATAACAGAATTCCGCAAAATGCCGCGAACACGGGCGTAACGAGCTCCAATAGGCCGGGGCCAGTGCCAGTGCAGAAATGTGCGTCTACGACTAACTCTGTTGTGTGAAAAGTAAGAATGAGAGCAATCCGCTGAAAAAAGTTATGAAGAGTCGTAACTCGCGACAAATCCTTTGGAAAGTGCGCGTAGTTGCGCATTGCCTACGTACACCCCTTCTAAGCTAGTGTGTATATGCGAATAATAATGCAAAAATGTCAATAAAGTTATGAGAAAATTTCAAAATCACGACCACGCTGAAATGTTGGCTTGGTTCTAGGGACGGGGCTTGCCGTAGATTGGAGGCAAGGGTAAGTAAGCCTTGAATTGGGTTTCAAAAGGCGTGAAAATTGACTTGAAAAATGCTGGAATTTGAAATGAAAATGGTGTATAGCTTAGCATGAATCTGTAGGCAGGGCAGAGCTGAAAACTTTCCTAACAAACTCAGAAGTCGAGGAAAAGTTTACTAATCCAGCTATAGACGTTGCACATAGGCGAACGGTCCTCACCTTTCACCACATATGGACTTGAAATCGGTGCATAGAAATACGAGATATAACAACAAACGTAGTTCGACCATGGCTTCGACTGCACACCGTGACTTCAGCGACAGCAAGGAGAATACCTGGAAACTGTCGTTCCACCCAGTACGCCCGACTACATGCGAGAAAAAATTAGATCGGCAATGAACTGGTCGGCTTTGTCCTTATTCATGGAGGTGTTTTGTAGCCATTTTTCATCAGCCCTTTTTCTCCATGTTTCTTTTTCAGCTACAGACTCTCATTTCCGAGTGACGGCTATAATTTCATGCAGCAGTTTCAGAAAGGTCTTTTCGCTTCAGGAGAGAAGAAAACGCACCTGCACGTTGTTCACATATGTAGTGATGAGCTGAAACTGGTTGGATGAATTAACCGAAAACAAGAAGTAGTACCTCTTTAAAAGTACATCCTTTGTGTCGCTAAGTAATCAAGGTCGCGCATTGTTCACTTACGATCGAATTACCGATTGGATACTTTTTGTTTCTAAATGGACACTCTTGTGATGGTGACCGGCATCAGCGTAACCTAAGCGCAAGAAAAAGAGGATACCACATGCTGTGTAAATAGCGGATTTTGATCGGTCGGAGAGCAGAGATGGGTTCTACAAATCAGACTACTTGAAAATTGAAATTTAGTGTTTTGAGCAGCTTTGTTGAATGTGACATTAGAGTACAATGAGTGCTTACTTGAATTCAGAAACATATTTACTTACAAGAAAGAGGATTAAATAGGCAATGTTTCTACCAAGTAAGATCAATCCGACATGGGAATGATAGGGTTTTTTTGTAAAGTTGCTCCAAATCCATCAACATACTTCCAATTAACGGTTGTTCCGGAAAGTTCTCAGCGTTTTAAGGCGAGTTTCACTTTAAACGATGCACAACTTTGCCGTAAGTATCGTCGGATTCAATCGGAAATAAGCACCCAAATCAGCACACTTTCGCCAGCACATGTAACAGTAGTCAGTAAATCAAAACTGAATGGTCGAGAATCCACGAAGGCTTTTTTTGCCTGTCCTGATTGATGAAGTATTTTCCAGCGAGTAATGTTTGAAAAGGTGATAGGCGGATTGCGTGAAAGGTCGTGCGAAATATGGCATATATGGGTGAGGCCAGAACTTCAACCCACCCTCGTTCAATTTATGGTAGGGCGCGGGCGTTCTCATGCAAAGAATCGGACCCTTTCTGTTGACAAGTGCTGGCTGCAGCTGACGCAATTTTCGGTACATTTCGTCGATTTCTTCACAGTAGGACTCTGCTGTGATGGTTTGGCCTGGTGACAAAAAGTTATAGTGGATCACACCAGCCGATGACCACACCGGGACCATAACTTTTTCCGTGAGGATTCGGCTTTGGAAATTGCCTCGGTGTTCGGGGGCGGGCGTGCGGGCACCAACCAGTGTCGGAAACCTGCTCCGCTATCATTGACCGTGACCAACACACAGGTGACAATTCGGTCCAAAAACGGGTCGTTTCTGTTGCGCAAAAGCAGTGAAGAGGAAACCTCGAGACGTGCCAATTTCTGCCGGTCACTCAAATTGTGGGGCACCCACTTGTCGAGTTTTTTCACCTTCCCAATGCGTTTCAGACCATCCGCAACAGTGGATTTGCCAACGCCTAGCTTTTCTGCAATCTCTCGAACTGTTGGGATGGGTCAGCCTCCACAAACGCCTTCAAATCCTCGTCAGGTATTGCTTTAGGTCGACCGCTACGAGGTTCATCTTCAAGGCTGAAATCTCCAGAACGAAATTTGTCGAACCATTGTCGCACGGTGCTTTCTCCAACACTATTGGGCCCCCACACCTGGTTAATTTGTCGAGCTGTCTCGACTGCGGATTGACCCAATTTGTAGTTGAAGAAAAATATCGTCCGAAGTTGCTCTTTTGACATGCTTCAAAAAGTCTTGGGAAAAGGGGGTATATCAAGCAACCAGTCGGATCGGCCGGCTTCGCCGGCCGATCCTCCTTCCGCGTGTGAAGTGGGTCCCTGTGAGAAGTTTTCCATGAGTGGGAGGGCCAGTCGGACCGGCCGGCTTCGCCGGAAGCGCAGAATAGACGGCACCAACCATTCGGTATACTGCCTACGGTTATCCCACAGTAAGTTCGGAGCTTAGCTCAGTTCATGTGTGTTCCGTACATCTTGACCCATGCCCTACCCAACCCACCCTTGACCCGCCCCCTCCAACTGGCTCTTCAGGTGATTCCGAATTTCCGGACAGACAGACAAACAGACAAACAGACAGACGTTGCCGTTTATATATAGTAGGATGGTGAAACGGCAATTATACCATCAGATAGCGCAAAAAATTCTCTTCAGGATGTACTACTGAGACGCAAGGGAGAATGAGTTTTTAATCAGCAATGAATGTACAAAAAATAGTAACACAAAACGCTAACAACAACGGACAACCTAATATTTAGTCGTCACCCTAGTGATGAGCTTATCGCCGCGCTATCTGTTCATCAACCTACTCTGTTCAAAGATCAGCATCAATATGCCACACAACGTCTCCGTCTTCATTATATAGCAATGATTAGCGGGTTCTGGAATCATTTTTGCCCTAAAGTTTCCGTCGGAACGTTTCCGCTACCAAGGTTTTTTAGTGCGGAAAATTTTCTCCTTACACGACTTCACGAACTATGTATGTGGCGACCCTGCGCGCCCTTGCTGCCAAGGTGCTAGAGGGAACTCGTGAAATATTGGGTCAGCCCATGAGTAAAGGCGTTTTTCTTTCAGAATCGAAACATTGCGCGAGAGATGAAGAGTTGTGCCATTGAGCTTTACGTTACTTTGCAGAGAATTCCTTGCTCTGTACGATAGTCTTCTCAGTTTTCTTGGAATTTTTCTTCCCGCTGACATTCATGTGCTCAAAGTGGATTGTCAACTCCAGAAATTAGGCATTTCCAACAGCCTGTCTTTTTCATCTTCGATTGAAAAGCTAAAACCGCTCATGCCTAATTGCTAAGTATATGGCCAAGATGCTGTGTCCTTTAAGTATGCTTACAGT
>MU951273.1:0-18221 GCA_036418165.1 Cooperia oncophora
AGCAGAAGTGCTAAGTGCCCCTTCCAATTCGAACAACGCCTTTTTACCCTTATAAATATGCCTGGTATCAACTTGCTGTCCCCAAAAGTTGGGAAGGCTGAGGTAGCGTGAATCTGTTGATTCCGAATATGACCCATCACCGCACAAGTACAAACGGCCCTTCTAGCCAGTGCACTGCCTTCGTACATTAAAGGCTACGGTCACGATTGCGGGGGCGGGCGGTTGCTGCCAACGTCATTGGTGGAGCCGCAGAGTGGGACGTGGCCAAACGCCCTCTCGCAGCCTTCCACCAATGAAATTGGCAGCAACCGCCCGCTCTAAGCCAACTGCCTTGAAAAAACCAAATGGGAGGAGAAATGGGCAAAACCCTGTGATCAGCTAACTATCCTCTGGTGCACTCCTCTTTCTAAGGCGATAAAGAGAAGAGAGCAGCGGGGAATAGGATGGGGATCTCCGCCCACTTTTGTGCTCGCCGATTATAGTGGACTGTGACCTTAGACCTAAAATCAACGCCTTCGTCAAAGATGCTCACCTGACTTCCGGCATTCTGCCCAACTTGGCAAACGGATTGTCCAGGGCACTGATAATTTTGATTGCAAGAGCCTATCCGTACTCCACCCGTACACGAACACTGAGCTTGTGGAGCCTGAGTGGGAACATATGGAGCGCTCGTTGGCATCGTTGGCAGAGTGGCCGGTGAACCTTGGGTATCCCAGACGCAGAGCTGAAAATTACGACCACTTTTTTATAGGATCTAAGAAAAACGAAAATGGCTGAGTACCTGAGATGGAGCGTCGAAGACAGTAGCTGGAGCACACGGCATACGTTGCCATCGTCCACAGAACAGATTATTTTGTGCTGGTTGACACTGTAGGTAGTGAGACCGTGACTGAGGATCATTCGCTAACGGGTCAACCATCCATGAACAGATGCCCTGGTACTGTGCCGTTTCAATTCCTCCTTGGACTGAACAATGAAGTAACACTCACAAGTTCGAAACATTGCGGCAAAAGGTGGTCTAGGAGGCTTTTTTCTCGCCTGAACAGATATGGTCATGGTCTCTGTAAACGACAAAACGTGTGAAGGGGCGTGACTTTGATCGCAGACAGGGCAGCCTTCCCCGCCAATACTTGCGGACTCCGAAAGATATAATTGGTTGAAAAGGCCAGCTTCGCGGCGCTCCAATCTATGCCTCTTCGCACACCCTATTGTTCAGAGGGGTCATGACTGTACCTAGGTTATTGTAACACATAAAATCTCACGAAGGCTTTACTTGTGCTTCATCCACGAGCATCACAAATTAGCAGACATTTCCTGACTGGTTCCCTCAACAGCGCATTGAACCATAGCCGTAGGTGACTTGTTGGATAAACATGAATTTTGGCGCAGATCAGTTTGGTGGGGCATCAAATGGTGTTTAGCGCTACTTTAGGCCACCTTATGAAGTCCTGTAAAACACTGTGACAGACGAGGCTCGCCTACACCTTCAGCAGCCTCACAGGAGTTCACAGATATGATCAAGATAAGTCCTGTCACTCAACATGAACCATCAAATGTGGATAGCAGAAGAGCGAAATGCCCCTCCCAAACCGAACAGCGTGTGAATTTGTGAACCTCCTTGACTAATCAGCAAGAATCTATGCAAAAAACCGTAAGTGACCTCTAGCCTTTATTTTCCGGTTTCTTCAGTGTGTACGCATGCGGTGAAGAAACATTGAGCATTCGAAGGAGAGTCGAGACAACAAAGCGAGAAGACAACACACACAAGCAAGACCACTGACACAATAGAGTCTTCGCCAAAATTTTGTTTTGGGCGTAATCCCTGCTAACTGGCGCAGTGAACCGTAAGTCAGATGTCTGTCTGCATTGCACTTCCGAGTGGAGGATGTGGAGCAACTTCTGTTGCTGCAGACCTGCCTTGACTGAGCATGATGCGGCCTGTCGAGGGGGACGAGTCTGAAGGGGGGGGGGGGGCGAGCGCCAGATTCTTTTTCTCTTTTTCTCTTGAAGCAAGCGGCAATACTGTATCATATAGTTCGTATCAGTCGTTTTTCACCAGATTTTGTCGCTTACTCGGTTCAATAACCGGCGAAGAACGGGCTGGCGGCGAGCCAAACCTCGCCTTGACGCGCCTAGACGAGAGCAATCCTGACATCATTAATCATTTCTAAGCTTTAAGATTAGTGGTACACTCCGCGCTGGTCGTGTAGGCAGAGCGGGGCCTGCCCTTGCAATTCCCTCATGAGCGCACTCCTCCTCTACTCCTTTCTATCTTGCTCCTCAAAAACAAGGAAAGGTAGAGAAAGACCTATTGGTATGTTGGTCTCTTCTTATACTTCATGGCGCTGGAATTGTAGCCTGCGAATCAGCAAGCTTCCATGTGCCTGCATATGCCCATGTTAGCAAGATAAGTCAGGCAACTAACTGCCACCACCACTGCACCACTCCTACCTTTCCGCCTTAAAGCTTTTTACAATATATTTCTCTGTCAGAATCTGGCCTAAATACATGACTATACTTAAAGAATCCGATTAAGCTTACCAAGAGGACAGGACTGAGCGCCCTGCTAGCTTGCGCGTGGCTCGTTTGCTGCTGCGACAATATGCTGTTGTACCAGTAGTTGTTGCCTTTAGGCCAGTTCTGAAAATATAGGTATGCAAAAGAGCTTTCAACAGCATGCCGTGAAAATTAATAATTCATTCCTTTCCGACCTTGCTTTTCCACATCTGCTGCCGGCCGCCCTGTCCGCTCCCTCCTCCCTCGATCTTGCCGCCCAGCCTACTGCTTTACAAAAGCTAAATAAGGCATGCCCTGGATATAAGCCCTTCTTAATTCGCCATAGGATAACTGGAAGGGCCGCCCAAGATTCTAAATAAAACAATACCTTAGAGCCCGAATACTCGCCTTTTCCTAGCGTTAAATACAACGAAGACTGTGAGATACGCTTTCACAGGCCACTTTTCGCGAACCATCTTAAACCGAGCATGGAAGCATCGGAAACCCTCTGCAAACTCTTTGCATTCCTCCTCACTTCGTTGATGAGCACGCCAACGCAGAGGACCAACTATCCTGCCCTGAGCAGGATCAACTTGGCACACACAATTCCTCCTTCAAAATGTCCTCCATTGGTGCGACCTTCTTTCGCCAACCCCCCTCCTACTTACTATATCCTCCTTCTTCTCGAGTTCTCTCCAACTTTCTAGCACTTTTTCGGAGGGAATTCTCTCAGACTTGCCACTACGATGGGGCCCCGCCCCTAAAAGAGTGGCGTGGGCACGTCCCACCGAATACGTACCGTCCGCTCGAGCCGATGCTGTTATGCCTGAAGTTTTGTCTAATGGTGAGAGCATTTGTGGATTGGAACTGAACTGTCTCTTTGAGCACCCCCTACCCTCCTCCCCTTGCAACCTTGAGAGTGCATTGAGTATTTATCACTCTACTGACCGTTGTTAAATAATCATTAGAAATGCCATATTCTACTTCGTTGGGCTTAGGCTGTTGTCAACCTCCCGCACTGGCCTGCCGTTCAGCACCGCGTTGCAGCACTGCCCCATTTGCCACTACCGCCTTACCGCCTTGCAAAGTGATGGAGTTTACCCTAAAACAGGCGCAGTTTGTCGACGGGGGGCATTCGGCTTTTCATAGATGTGCCGACCCATCTAGGTAGCCTTTTCTCGAGTTGACACGTTTTAGGATGGTGGCTAGACGATCTGCTTCACAGGCGTTCACAAGTTTTACCATGGTGAGATTCGTAAACCGGAACTAGGGAAGCAATGTTAGTACAAAATGCCCCCCCGTCGCTAAACAGCGCCCCTAAAACACTTTGAGACAGAAAAAACCCTCAGCTCAAGGGTTTTATGGCACAAAAGCCACTGAGTTGATCACGAGAGGGTAAGAGCGGTTCCAGTGGCATAATGGACAGTGCATTCGCCCAGGAGATGTAGGTGAGACCCGCCTGGATTCTGACTTCTGCCCATGACCTAGCATTCTTGTGATACCTTTCGGACATGTTCCATTGCAGAAAAAGGGTTCTTATTGTGCACAGGTCTCACAGAATGTGTTGCAATGTATGTTGCATATTCCATTTTGAAATCAAATAAACGATAAACTTCAAACCACTTCAATCGAGGCAGCAGGGGTGGCAGAAGGTTGGCACTGGCATGGTGTCTGGGAGGGTTGCTGGCAACAAGTGATGGAGACCAAAATCTAAAAGCAGAACTCCGAGTTTCACCCATGAATAGCCCAAAGCGCAACGCGATCACCTTTTCATTCTGACTATTTGTCGACACACACGTACAAGCAGGCTGAGTAGACGGACACGGACATGACTGGTATTGAGAGAACTGGAGTGCCTGTGTTGAGAGAAATTGTATTGTCAAGGTGTGAGTAAATGTTGTACAAAACTAGTTAAACGTTTAAACAGTCTAGTTACCGGACTATTGGGCACTGGTGAACGACGAGTTTTGTCCGAGTTAATCGGAATAACGACCGGCTCAAGAATTTCCGGACTCGGACACACACAATTCTGTTCACCATTTGGGCAGGTACACTGACGCGGCGCTTCGCGGACCTCTTTGATAAGGAACTGAAAAGGAATTCTTCCATAAACGGGAACTGCTGTCTAAGCTTACTATAATAGCTGAGTTATTCTTCAATTTTGAGGTTTTGGAAAGGTTTTGGACAAAATTCTTCACGAAGTAGTATTCCCCATTGAAGGAAAGTAAGAAAATGACTGGGAGCTTGATACTCAGGGCACGGCGCAGTTTTGAGACCCCCTCGCTGGAGACTGGGGATCCCAGCAAGGGGTCTCATTGGACAGCTGGAGAGAGGGCTGCCTTCCTGGCCCTGAGAAAAACGTCCTAGGTTGGTTTTAGGTTAGTTTTTACCTGTTCTACTAATGCTCCTGGTGCTATATCTGCCGGAAATTAACAATGGAAGTTGAAAAAAATTCAGGGATTGTTATAGGACAAGGGATGGAAAAGAGGGTCGTATCAGAAGAGTTCGAGAGGAGGTCGTCGCAGTTCTCTCCAGTGTTAGGATGTGCCCTGTTGGAGCTATCAAATCCTCAGTGCCTGACTTCGAATTTCAAGCCAGAGCCTTATCGGAAATCGTGGACGAGACTAAATGACCTCAAAACAGTCCAAATCAAAAAGTTCTATGGGAATTTGAGCGCACTTTGCCTTGGTGGGGACCAAATGATACTTAGCGATTCTTCTGCAGGCTACCTTGTGAAGATCCGTAATTTCCCGTGACCAGAGTGGATCACTTGTGCCCCCTTTTCGCAGATTCTCGAGACTATAACTTAATTAGGAGGAACTTTCAAACAGGTCACGTCCTGCCGCTGTCGAGAAAAAACTTCCAAAAATACCACCACGCCTCCTTCTCCCTCGAAGCTTCCTCCTCTGGTACTACCCAAGCTTACTCATCTCCCATCTTACTTACCCGACGCGTCCTCTTAACAGAAGGAACCATTGAAAAGTGCAATATGCCCTAGAAAGCCAAACAGCGACATAATCCCTACAAGTGGTCTCAACAGTAATTCCTTGACGTTGCTCACGTTTTACGCTTTTCAAAGGTTACCTATAGAAAAACGGTTGTGATTGTCGGGAGAACTAGTACTTTTGTAACTTTGCAAGATAATCCGCTCCAACCTCGGAAGCCGCGAGATGGACGCAACGCAACCACGGCAATATTAAGTAGGAACAGCATTAGAATCACATTAGAAACGATTAGGGAGCTGAATATGCTGAAGAAAGGGTTCCACCGCAACCTTCGGAGTGGACCGCACCTACGCTGTCAAACCCCATTGGAGGCTGATGTAGGAAACAGGAAGGTGTGACAGTCCCCGCCTTCAAAGAGCTGAAGTTTTTTTTTTGGATATTTCCATTTATAATAGCAAAACGCAACGGCGTCCTTCCCATTAAATCTAAAGAACTATCACCTATTTGAACACCGCAGACAGCCAGTGATCGGGAACGCTTCCGCAAGGTGTGAAGGATCAGGTAACCCAGACAGGTCGGGTAATTCGATTCCAGCTGATGAACGAGAGCACTCCCACCTAACTGGATTTCAAAGAACGTCTCACGGTACACCTGAGCGCCCATATGGGGCCCGATTTGTGCAACAGAGCTCGTCAAAATATTCCCTGCGTGCCGATAGTTTGACCACGTGCTTTGTTGTAGCCTCTTAATCGAGGTTGGCGTGCTCAGATCGCGCTACGACTAAAGGGGAACCATTTTCCATCAAAATTTGGCTTAGCGGTAGTCGCCAGTTCGGTGCTTTCGAGCTGAAAGAGGCACAGAACTTTGGTCAAAGCTGCTGGATAGAAAAAGATTAAGACCTACGCGCCAGCGGAAAAAAGGACTTACCGACCGTTAGGGAATACCGTAATTCTTCGTGTGAATTACATATCTACTGAGACTGAAACCAGCTCGAGGCTTGAAGCTATAATAATCATTGCCGGAAAGCTTGCAAGACGTCTGTAAGACTTCCTGTAACTTCGACTTCATAGACAACCTCACTCCTTGGTTCGTCTCAACTTACTTTAATGTAAAATCTCGAAATTTGGGGTTGTTTTCTCAACAAATTTGCGGAATTTCTCGCTCAAGTTTGCTAAAACCTCGGTTTTAAAGGACAAACAGTCAGGAAAACATACTGAAAAGCTACCGTTACAAAGCCACGCCCACGTATTGTTGATCGCAGCCAGTCGGGGCGGTGTCAGGAGGTGTGGAATGAGCCCACCTCGGCTGCGTGTTCTACCAATAGTGTGATCAGTTTGGAAGAAACAAAAAAAGTGGTGGAGAAGCTTGCGTGTACTTATTCCATCCTCATGACACCGCCCCATCACTGATTGCGACGGTATCAACGATATGTACGTGATGGACCGGTTTCCGACAGCTTACTGTCAACATTCCAATGGTGAAGTGACCGAGTCAATGTCCAGCCCTTCGCCCCTATCGAGCATCCATTGAATGTGTTGCCAAATTCGGCTGTCAGCGAGAAGTAAGTTTCAGCACAATAAAAAAGAGCTGCTTTCCAAGGCACTCTAAGAAGGGCGAAATCAAATACTTGTGGGGCACTCTCTGGGGTCTTGTTATGTCGATGCCTCGAAGAACTAAAGGCGGTTGTTGAGTCGGTCGGCCTCCTCATTGAATACAACTTCTTTGGTTGTATTTTTGCTGATTTCTCGTCCGTTTAGAATTGCGTAAGTACGTTAAAACCATAAAAAAACCCGTTTTTTTGAATACTCCGATTTTTTTGGTCCTCTTCGGTGAAACAAGTTGAGTGGGAATATGGTGAACCTTGAGTCGGAACTAATTTCGATGCAAGTAAACTTGAGGCATGTCAGTAGTAATTTCAATACAAACAATTGTCCGTCCACCTAAAAGAAGGACCAGGAAATAATAGCAAGCACAGACTTAAGCTCCCTGTTCCCTTCAGTTCCTGCTTGAAGAGACATTTTGTAAACTCCCGTTAACTAGTTAGACATTTTGTTAACTAGTAGACGGATAACCCAGAAAAACCCAGTAAACTCATTCAGTGCTATAAACGCGCTTCTTGCGTGCTCAGTATCCGGAAGTAAGCAAAGTTAGCCAAGAGAGTGAAAACTGGGAGGGTGCGGACGGAGCGGCTATTGACGGAACGGATGTGCCGAGGTTGGCGAACCACTCCGCACAAATTTTTAAGATCTATTTTGCCAGAAGAAATTTGTTCATTCATCCAGAAACTTCTTCCTCTTAAGCTCAGTTGGAAATCCACACCCTGACAATGGTTTTTGCGCCTACTCCTTCTTTAATGCGGCAAATCACTAACATGTTCCGGACCCCCATTCTGCGAGGATCACCATGTTATTTCGAAATTGTTCACATCAATAATCCGTAATTTCCCCTCTATTTATTCAGTTTCCTCGAGATATGAGTATTACTGTCCGAAAACATTTTTTGGTAACTTTAGAGCATGAAGTAGATGCCACATAGGCAAGTGAAGCAGCGCAGAGAGAAACATTTGTGACACACCATGAGTGTCACATAGTCTGAAAAGTATTAAAAATGGCAAAATAGCGTGAACATGAAGTTCGTAAATTTCGCAGCTTTACACTCGCTTCCAGAACTTAAAAAAATCTCTGGTAGACGAACAGTAGTTGAAACATTTCCCCTTCACCGTAGCCTACATCCACCCTGGAAGGGCTACCATGAGTTTTATGATAGGCTCTAGAATTTTTAGCCGCTGTTTAGCATGAGGGGAAATAAGAGTATGACAGTCTTCTGCACCCCTTTTTTACGCCCTTTTTCTCATAGAGCTTTGTTCATCAAGTAAGAAAAAAAGGCCAAGAAATAAGCAGCAGAATCCGGACGGCTCACCTCAGTGCCGCTCTTGGAGGGGCAGAACTGGTACAGGGAAGAGTTAGCGGATCCGCACAGTTCCAGTTGTCGTTTCACTGAACGAATCGTCTTACAACGTCGAGCCGATGCGACGAATTCGAAACCGGGAAGGCATTCTCGGAGCAGCCAAATACCGAGATCTTTCCTGCAAAATAATCCATTTCTTCTTGAGATTGTTGAGACATTGAATAGCAGATGTTCTCGGTTTTGCCCTCTCTCTCCTCCCAAAAAACGCGAGCAAAACCAGTGTTGTTTATTCGGGTGTTCTTTGGAGAGCTCGGAAACAAGTGCAAACAATTGCAAGCGGATGGGAAGAGGGTGGAAGGTGCATTCTTCAGTGGTCGGCCGGAAATAACCCTCTTTCAAATTCACTAACAATCGGAACGTCTCAAACCGGGTGGATAACCGGGGACCTCCTCAGCTGTTCCATGCGCGCGCGCGAGCTCAAAAAGCGTCACCAATCGGATGGGTGGACATCAAGTGTGGTCGACGGACACTTGAGATGTTTAGAAGTGGGAAAATGAAGAGCAAATTCACGGCGGAGAATAGGAGGACAAGCATGCATGAGAGCATCATTAGACAATGGGAATCGCTTACCGATCAGCTGCCAAGGAACTTTGTCGAACACACTCCACATATCGGTGAGGGTCGCCGGTCGCTCGTGGAAATGAAGGTAATTGGCAAATATCGCCAAGAATCGCTCGCCAATATTGTGGAGTCTCCTCGCCGGACTTGGCATCGGCCCAAACTACTGCTGAGCAAAACGAAACTTCATAATGAAAATGTCATTTGAAAGCGGCAAAATTCAAAAAAGAAAAGTTCAAATAGTACGGTAAATAAATAAATGTTACAAGTACACTGAGGTATTAAACCCTGATCATTCCCACCTGCACAGCAGCAAATAGCGAGTACAAGTCGTTGCATTTGTCCCTGGGCGGAGAAGATATTGGTGACGATGGGCAAGCGACCGTTATATACCTCACTCCGCCTTCGCCTCAACCGGATCATCCGTCCTTTTTCGCTGCCACCGTTGCGATTCGTTGTGAACGCCCCTGATGGCGGTTGCGACTGGCGCTGGCCGGCTTGACTTCCGCTCTCCGCCCCACCGTATGAGAAAAGGACAAGCTGAAGATTCTCGCTTACTCATCACCCTTTCCAATAGCACAACGACAAAGCATGTTTGATGCACTCGACGCGAGCCAAAGAAGCTCATAGAAAGAAATTTTCGCACAGAAACATGGGATAAGTGGGACAAGAGGCGCCATCGGTTGCTTTTCATGTTGTACTGATGGTTGAGAGCACTGAGAAGAAAACAGAAATAGCTGAGTTGGTGGCAAACAACTGAATGAAACAGGAATATCAAACAGGAAAAAATTTAATAAAATAACGTGACTTCCTTTTTATAACTTGAAAAATCGAACTTAAAGCCTGGCATATAGCTGCTGAAAAAAATCTGTAACAAGCCAAAGAACACTTAACCTCATTATCGTCATCGTTACAGATAAACAAGCCAAGAATTTTCATCTACCAGGTAAATATGATCCCAGTGAGGCACTGGCCGGTTGAGGTACAGAAATTGACTCAGTCACCGAGCATAACACGTCGTACGATAGGAATGCCTGGCGAGAGGGGGGGGGGGAGGCGTGCTTGCTTGCCGAAAGGAGTGGGGGCATATTAGCCTTTGGGAAAAATTCTCTGAAGCTGTTAATTGTTTTCTGTTTTTCCCGCTCACCCTTTTCTCCCGTTTGCTGTCCCTGCCCTTCCTCCTCTCGACAGCAGTTTTTTTCTGCAAAAACTAGAGAATTCCCAGTATTCCTGAAAAACTCTTTGAGGAGGATGGAAAATCGGAAAAATTCAGGAAGACGGTGCGGTAGTACTGGAGACGGGGAAAGGGATGGTGGTCGCCGTACAAGAGGAAAAATTTCGTGGGTTCTGCTAAATTTTCGTCCAGTGGCAGGCCCTGAGCACGAGCTTATACTTGGCATAAGTCAAAGGTCTCACCTCGGGGGAAGCCATGGTGAAATCAGTCGAGAATCAATCATGGGCTATTTCTTTACCTTCTCTTCACTTTTTTTCCTTTCCTTTTTTATTCCCATTTTAGACAAGAAAAAACCTGCATCGTTGATAGCGGACAGAATATAAATTAACGGATGGAAAACTGAAAAACCCTTCCAACAAATTGTAAAGGCATTATTCACTTTTTACTGCCCAATCTTCCAAAAACAGGCCAGTTTTTGACCGACTTTTTTCTGCGTTGGCAGAATTGGCTGAAAATTTGTTTCCTGGGGTAGTTTGACCTCCTGAACATGAATATCACATCCGCTCAACACAAAACCTTCCTGGCGCCCGTGCCACAGGCACACCCTACACCAAATCACCCAATTCGTTGAAAACTTGTTCTCAGGGGTAGCCTGACCTACTGAGCAAGAATATCACACTTGCTCCGGAAATCTCCTGGCGCTCGCACTACAGGCGCTGGCGCCAAAATACCCCAATCTCCGGCGCCTGTGGCGCGGTTACTTGGGGGGCAGCAAAGGCTAATTAGCGCCATTGTAAAGAATTTGCATATACAAAAAATTGTTTTTTTTGCAGTTAGCCAACATTAAAAGTCAAATGGTATGGCCCGTTTACGGACTCCATTTGAAATCCAGAAGCACCATTTGCAAGCGTTTGATCACTGCAGTCCACCACCATAGGCCAGAGTACCTCAAAAGTGGTCAAAATGCCCTCATAACAGCCTCAAAGGAAATAAAGAACAGTAAAAAAATACACGTTCAATTCAATACAAGGTTGCATTCCTATTATGGGCTTCAAGATATAAGCTGACTCAATAGTATGTACATAACATCGTGTTATGCCATTCACTATAGGTAAAGTTGTGCAGCAACCACTGGGTAGCTGTTGTAGTTGCATTGTATGTACAAATCCCTGTTAGGTGATTTTGGGCTTATAAAAGGAGTTCAACAGGTCGCCCACTGAAGATTTGAAATCGGCGTCCGGAAGTTGCGGAAGATTCACTGGATGAAGTTTTGAAGGCTTTTCGCTCCACACTGTCGCAATGTCTGGTGTAAATTAATTTGGTTGTATGGATTACAGCTCTTCACAAAGTGGCCTGCACAAGCTTTGCTGAGAACTCATTGGCCTTATTCCAAGACACTATCCAATACAAGTTAAGCTGCCCTGAAGCCTCACCAGGATTTCTGACGCGATCCGCAATGCAAAAAATCCCTGGAAACACTAAAGCGTTCGCCCAGTTTTGATTTTTCGGAGTTCTTTCGCGAATTTTGAAAGCCCACATTCACAGTATAAGCACAATTCCGAGTAGTTACCTTTAGTTATGTATCACCTCAGTCCTCATGTGAATAGACCTTGTTTTAAGGTTTCTGACAAATGTGTGTTGTGTTAAAGTTGATGTTGGGGCAGTACGGCGACGTGGGGAGGGGAGGGAATTTTGCACTTTTCTTACTTCCCATCGACGTGTCGGGGCCCATCTGGAAATGTGTCTTCCATTTACGTGACTTACAATAGTGGACAGCGTTACCACGGTGGCCTGCGACAAGCTTGGCGTCCGATCCAGGAGTTTACAGGCTTCACCAGAGTGAGACTTGTGAACAGGAGCTCGTGGAGCAGCAAAAGCGCTAAATGCCCCCCACCGCCTCAGTCCTCTTATCCCCGTCGCCGAATGCGCCTTCCCACGTTTAGGCCAACAACGAAGGAATGAACCTGAAAAACAATTGTTGAACATCCTTTTCCTAGTCCTCGGTGCATAATTAGAATGAACTCATCCTGTAGAATCGATGACGATTATGTGGATTATGATTAACTAATGTATAGGTCATTAGAACCCGTAGACAACATCGAATAGGGGGGACGGAAGGTGTGTTAGGCCTGAGGGGGAGCCCATCCATTACTCGACCCTAAAGCCCGATATCGTTGCGGTTAAGCGGCGCTCTTGCCAACTACTACAACACGCCAAAAGCTTACAAGTGAATCATCAAGCAAACGAACAAATAAACTCGTTTCAAATGTACGGAAACTGGTAGAACTCATCTGTGAATAGGTGACTCATCCTCGACACGGGGGGGGGGGCTTAGCAATTTTTTTCCTGTACAACTCCAACATGCTAAAACATGTTTCCAGAATTTTAACCAGGTGCTTCTGTCCCGTTAGCTAGCATATTACCTCATTGAAATCGTCCTTCGTTTTTTCATTGCCTTTCCATAATTTCTATTGGGACATTTCTCTTCCTTCACCAACTAATCGAAACTCCATTAGTGGTGGAACTCAAGGTTGAGATCAGAAGGAGTGTTTATTCTCTAAAGCTGCATTTTCTATACGGCTTGAAAACGCGATGAACGCGTCAAAGTGAAGTGCTCGTTCCGGCCTTGGGTGACGGAAAGCACTGAGCACATTCCAGCGGCAATGAGCTGGAATGCGGCGAACGCTATGGATGCTTGGACGATTCAGATATTTCCTCTCAAACTGAACCCTCGTGTACTGAAAAAGAGGCGAATAGACAACGCTGTCCCGAAAAGACTACAAGGCCCGCTGAGCAAGTAATCAGGGCCAAGTAATCTTTCCAACTAATTCTAGGCTACAAATTGCTGCTTGGTATGATGATTTGACCGTAGCGGATAAACAAATGCCTTGTTTGGCTTTGTTGCAGGTTCCCCTACTATTGCAATGGATGAACTATGGGAGTGTACTTTGATTAGGAGCCAGAAAGCGAGAAATAGCCTCAGTCGTCACCAAAAGCACATAGTTCGTGATATAATACCTATCAGGATTTCTTTCAACAACTTGTTGGCTGATTCCTTTAATTTCACTTGATCATTATCTTGTTTTGCTGCTTAATCACTGCTCACATATATTCTCAAAGTTATTATTATTATTGTTGTTAATTATTTTTAATGTTCTACATTTCTTTTCTATCTTTCGTTACCAACCTGAGTCTATCTTGACCGAAGATGGTACCAGTTTCAGAATATCACAGGATCGGCTTTCAATTATAATTCTCGGCGATCAGACGAGTAATACATTCCCGTAATGTTTTCAGCCTCCCGAGATTTGTACAGATAGTTTATTGGACTAACGTTTCGGCGAACATCGCCTTCTTCGGAGCCTGCAAGTCGAAACCTATCATCGAAACAATTCACTCAAGCACCATTTCTAATTACAGTAAGAAACTACGGGCTAGGATATCTTAGAACTAAGTCGAAAGCCACCAACCTTTTGACGGGTAGAACTTCTACCGGGCACTCTGAGTTTCAGATACAAGGCGGTAGCTATATAATGTGCCTTTGTATTGTTTTCCCTTAAAGCCTTCTGACTCGTCACTCAGAGTTATTAAAACCATATATAAGCTACCGCCTTGTAGTCTTGAAACTCAAGAGTGCTCGGTAGAAGTTCTACCCGTCAAAAGGTTGTGAGTTTCGAACTTAGCTTCTAAGATATCAGCCCGTAGTTCTTACTGAATACTAGCATGTGGTGCTTGAGTGAATTGTTTCGATGATAGGTTTCGACTTGCAGGCTCCGAAGAAGGCGATGTTCGCCGAAACGTTAGTCCAATAAACTATCTGTACAAATCTCGGGAGGCTGAAGAAACATTGTGAATTATTTGACCAACACGCGCTTCAATTATAATAATACAGTAATTCGAGCGCTATCTTATATGCAGAAAGTCAAAGTGCATGTGATTTCAGAGATGATTCCAGATTTCCAAAAGATTACGGTAGTGGACACCCAATTTTCTTTTAGCGTCCGCTGCATCTCCTTGGTTTATGTCTCCGGAGATACCTGTGGACATTTGGTTTTCGTCTTTTTATATATGTTGTAAATTTTAGAAAGGAAATAAGCGACTGATTGTGACCACATCAACTGTGCACTCTTACGCATACCTCTTGAACCCTTTTGGATTGTGTGGTCTAGCTGTTCCCATAGCACTCTACACATCGCCATCATAGAAACACTGAAACTTCCTGGTTTTGGTAAATATCGTTAACTTTCGCTTTCACTAAGTGGAGAAGAGCCCCTCATTTTCCAAGCCTGTTTTCAAACTTCTCGTAAAAGAAAACTAAAAACTTTCGTAATTTCAAGTGGAAGAAATCCATCGTTTATAAACGTGCAGGAGTTCCTGTAATGAGAGAGACTTCTGTGGTTCTTCTCTGCCTGGAAGAACCTTCCGTGTTTGCCTGCTGTGGACATCACTCTGTACCTTTCACATATACCCATATCCACATACGGGGCCTTTTTATCAAATTGTACTGGAAAAACAGATTTTGCACGGGAGATTCGGAGGAGAGGAGGTCTCAATGAAACTTACGTTTTGGACTGCATCCAACCGAGAATCTTTACTTCCAGCCAGATTACTTGTCGAAACCAATGAGCATTTACTGTATTCCAGTTATTCCACAAGAATTTAACCCTGTACAAGCAAGCTCAATGAAAGTCGCATCGATGATCTTTCAGCTTTTCATGTGCCCTATTACAAGCATTCATACTATAGAAAGCAGTGTCTTGCATTAGTACCACTGTAAAAGCTGAATCGCATCCAAAATTTCATCACGTCGTTGAATGCAAATTGAATGTTCGCAACGAAAATGCGAGTTCTTAGCCCTGAAAGCTTTACGTTTTGGCGCTGTTTGGCTTGGAGGGGGCATTGTATTGCTAGTTCTTTTTCTTGTTTCATATTAACTAACAAGCCTCCCTTTGATCACAACTGAAAGCTCTTGTGAAGCCGCTAATTTGCTTGAGTGGCTACCTTCCCAGCACTCTACAGCTCTTCACAAGGCGATTTCTGGAATGATTTCTACAAGCTCCTCAAAAGGTGAGTACACCATCCGGTCCCCTCTTCAAGGTGAACTGCGCCCAAAAATGCACTTCCTTAATTACACGTACCCAAGTGTAGTGAATAAATCTGCAGCGTTTTTTATTGAGGAAGAGGGGGGCCGTCCCGGCAACCGGCACCTACTCTCCTCCTTTATTTATACGTCTCTGCCTCTTTTTCGTCTGGTCTCCAGCAAACATAGCAGCTATGCCCTAACCATAAGTGCTTTCAGATGTGCACCATGTGTATGTATGCACTTATCAATAGTAAAATTCTTCATGTCCGAGTCATCCACATTTCAAGGACTATCCTACAAGTACTTCAAAAACTTTTTCCTTCATCTCAGCGCTTGAAGCTCCTTTTGAGCAGGGACATGAAAGCACGGATTTTTCTCAAGGTTATACGATAGCCCATTCTACTACTGGGAGGCTCAATAGCAAAAATTCAAAAAATGTTTCAGATCTCTGCGAATGCTATTGTCATTTTTTATGATGTTTGAACAACCGCTCATCTTCAGTGCATTCAGTTTACCAAATTGTTGAGAGCAGTGGTTGACTCTGAGTGCATTCCAGGCCACGACGACGTTTGGGTGTGGCGATAGTTTCACGCAGCATCTGAGGAAATGGGCTTGTTTGCCTACAGTTGCAAAAAATAGCCTCACGCTTAACCAAAGCCCTCCATTTTGCCCACTTGATATGTTCAATAAACAGAATTATAAGCGGCCTTCAAGCAACAGTAAAAGCAAGTCGAGCTGCTTAGTGGAGACTCAGAACTAATTCGGGGTCATTTGATGCTCCGCACCAGAAATCCCCGAAATTTTTCCAAATGCTCTACAAACCGTAAATTGATCATGCTCTTTATAATCTCGATTTTATGGATTTTCGAGAGTAGGCCTTATACTGTTGGTCATCGGTAGCAAAAGCAGCTGTAGAGAAATCTGGGCACTGTGCGGCTCGGGAGGGGCACTCTGCACTTTCGCTTGTTCTTCTTAAACGTGTTAAATCACATGTCCCACCTTAAACTGACATGTAGACTCTTGTCATGTGCGAACGGTATCCGTGATATTGCATGCGCTTACAGATATCACAGTTTTATACAGAGGGCGATAAAAACGAACCAATGAGAGCCAGCGAATTGCTCCCACCAAGCCGAACCGCGCCGAACTGTTGAGGAAGGAACAGTCCTCATTGTCATAGGGAGAAGTGAATGTACTCCATGCTCTCAACGGCATTTTCAGTGGACTCCCATAGGCCACGGTGTAACCCATAGCCTATCCACATTGCGTGTTGAGCGCCGCAGCGTTCCTTATTGTTCCACACTTATTGTCACAAAAAACAGTGATTGCATTTGTAATAGTCTCTTCTTCCAATTTCCCCTCCCCCCTTCATCTGCTTCATTCCTGAAGCCTTGAAATTATATTTTGTTTTTCTGCTTCAAAAATATTTGGACACAGGAAAAATGGAGACTTCGACGATGATCAATCCCTTTTTGGGATCCGCCACGCGTTTTACTTCTATTCTGAGTGGTAGGGGTCTGAAGAGAACCTAAAGGATCTGCACACTACTACTACTATCTTTGTAGGGGTTTTCACGGGAAACCCGTGTTTTTACCCTCCCTTTATTCCTTCCTTATGGAATCTAGTGCCAATCCCCGGAGGGTGAAAGGCTTGCTTCACCTGTTCAGGAGCTCGCCTGGAACCTGACCCCTTTGTCGCGTGGGTGGTAAGTGAAGCATTTGCCACTATCACCATTTGCCATCTCGCCTCACCATTATGAATATATTTAACATTAATCAGCTGTTCAAGTTTTCTTTCCCGAACTCCTTTTACCGCCTGCTTTTTTATTTTACAGTTCGTATCGTGTAATATCGGGATTCTTTCTCCGAAGCGACGCTCCTATGAGGTTGACTCCACCGCAATAGCTGAAGTCCCAGAGCGAGAACGAATGTGTAGAATTCCGCAATGTTCGAAGAATTTCAGGATTCTACTGGGCTTCTCTGAGCCAATCTCATGATGCGTCTCTCTCCGCGTTTGTTCAAAGTATAATGATCTCTCTGCCAACAATAGTTTTTCTTTCTGAATTTGATTCGTAACTTTGGAAGAGAACGCATTTGTATCGTATTTCAAAGGGGTGTTTGCTCGCTGGCCGCGCCACGTGGCTCCAATTAGACCCTTTTCGCGAGAATGACTATTTTGCAAAAAAATATCGGCGCTGTTCGCTTTGGGAAGGGCATTCTGCATTCTTGCCAACTCCTTTTGGTAGTTCATGTTAATCAACAGGTCACACTTTGTCGAGAACTGTAAACTCCTGTGTAGCTGTGGAATTGTATGAGTGAGCCACTTTCGTTACAGGACCTTGCAGGTCTTTCCAAGTCCTGGTTGTCTCCTGAACTGTTGCCCTAAACTGGCTTTTCTAAACACCGTTTGCTGGCCCCATCATGCCGAAATGCGCCGAAATATTCATGCATCATTGTTTTCCAAGTGATATTTAATAGTATGTATAGCCACAGTTTTAGGGGTTTGACCAAAATGCCAAACGCAAAGAGGCACTTTTGACATACGAAAGCTTCTCAGGGGTTGTGTGTCCTCTATAACAATGCCTATTTTTGCTGTACCCCTTTCCTGAAGGCCTGGAAGTGCCTCTCCTGTATTTCCCAAGGTACAGAACATTAGTCAAGAAAGTTTTATCACATAGCATTGTACAGGTGGGGAAATCGACAACACCACTCACATACAGACATACACACGAGTGGCTTAGTGATGACGAACAATTGGACACAAGGAAACAAGTCGCCAGTTGCTGGCGCGTTGGGTAAACAGCTACGGGCTCTGAGCCATGCTCATCGCTGAACGAGAAGAACAACTGCAAAGGTGGTGGCCGCACAATGAGGGATTGTGCGAGAATAGTGTGTCGAGCTTGGCTTGATTAGAGCCCCTTCTTTAACGCCTTCTCTACTCCTATCCGATACTGTAGTACACCTTTGCTCTTATGAATTAAATAGTCAAGTCGAATATT
>MU951278.1:0-13713 GCA_036418165.1 Cooperia oncophora
TAATTAATTCTGCGCGTGAGCAGTTGTGCGGTGCGGTTGCTCCCGCCGCAATTTTGCGACGCCTAATCCAGCTGTTTGCTGCCCTCCCACTTCCCCATACCCTCTACTCCCGGTAGCTGGTGAAGGCTGGTGGACGCTGGTAGACGCTAGATCGATACCCACGCTTTCCTAGCCCTCGAGACATTGGCAGACGCTGGTGGACGCTGGCAGACGCTAGTTCGATGTCAACACTTTTTGAGTTGCTGCGGTTGCCGGACGCTCGGAACGCCAGTGCATGGAGGTAGAGGCTGCCGCAAAGTATGAGCGCAGCCTCAGCACTGCTTTGGCGTCCGAGCCTCCCAGCGCGAAAGCCTACATGTATTTCAAACCATTCGCGACCAGGCGCGTTTTTCGAAAACGGCTCGTTCGGACCGGAGCATTTGCGAGCTCTCAGCAAGTGTCCGCCACCAGTGGTGGACACGGTCCCTCGTGACCCCTTACTAAAAATTTTAGCACTGTTCAACTTTCTGCTCCCGAAATCTCCTTTTTTACTGAACCTTCGAGTGCAGAGAATATTCTTCAAGTCACGGAATGACATTCGCTCTGTCCTCCGGCTCCATTTGGCGCCAATGTGCGCTAATTCTAGTGCTATAGTCTTTTCCACGAAAACCAGTGTAAGCTTGCATATTGAAATGATTTGTCACTCAAACTGCAAAGCAACATTCACTTTTGGCGTATGGCGGAATCTCGCCATTTGGCGCCGGAACGGCGCCAACCAATTTTGGCCCTTCACATTCTTCGCTGAAATCGGTATAAACTTGCACACTGGCTTTTTCGACATCCTGATCACCAATACACAATTTATTTTGGCACTGTTTACCCTTTATGCCCCGCCCCATTCATCCGAAATCAGGCAAGTTTTTGACCGGATTTTTCCGTAGGCAGAATTTTTCCGTAGGCAGAATTAGCTAAAATTTGCTCTCTGGGATAGTTTGACCTCCTAAACACGAATGTCACATCAGCTCGGCCGGAAACCCACTGGTGCCCACGCCACAGGCGCCGGCGCAAAAGTGCATTAAATCAACAAATTTGTGATAACATGCCCGTTGGTATTGTTTGGCTCCCTGACCACGAATATCACATTTGTAGGGGGCGCTAAATCTAGGATGGAGTAAAGAGGGTACACGTGTTAGCGCAACCTGCTTCTGTTCGTCTGCAGCCTTTCCCGAGATAGTGATCTCTTTCTCTGCTGAGGCTGCTGGTCCCCTCCTCTGCTGAAGTTGAGCTTTGGTAAACGAAGGATTGCTATCGCAACGTATTAAGGGGGTTGAATGGTGCACAAACTTTCAGCAATTTTAATGATGTTTTAACGCCGGCGCCTGTGCCACAGGCGCCGGCGTTCAAACAACCAAAATTAAGCCAAGTCTGTCCACGGGTGCGAAAAGTTTGCGAAGGGTCAAAAACTGGGTCGCTTCCGGGTGAATGGGGCAGTAAAGGGTTAACAGTGCCTACATTTCTTATCACCGGCGCTATTCGGCGCCAGAATCCAGCGGCAGTCGCCGACTTGGCGCCACGACTTCCTTTGCAAAAGTCTCAGCTATTTCGCATTCGAACTTAGTTGCCCAGTTGGCGCTGGGATCTACAGTGAATGTCATATTCGTAATCGGGGCAACAAAAAGCCCTTGTACCCAATTTTGGTGAAAAAGGTAGTGGTGCCTGGTGCCAAGTTGGCGCCGGCACCATTCTGGCGCCTAATGGCACCAGCGCCAAGAATGGTGTCATATTCGTAATCATCACGCCAAATAACCTAACCACTTAAGTTTATACCGGTTGTGAGTGAAAAAAGTGGTGCGCCAAGCTGGCGCCTAATGGTGCCAAATGGCGTCAAACCGCACTGGCATCAAAAACCAGACGTCATGTTTGTGCACTGAGTAACCCATATCAGCAATTTTTCAGCAGAGATTTAGCTTTTAGCTTTTTTTAGATTTTTTAGCTTTATATCTGAAGATCTCGTTGGTCCACTATTTGCATAAATTAACAAAGGTATGAAGACTTGTACCACTGGGAAAAGTTCCTCGAAGAACTCGAACTGTTTCTAAAAATTTCATCAAAAGCCCGTCCGCCACATATGGTGGACATGGTCCGAAGTGGACATTTCGGTGTTCCACCACCATGGCCGACATTGTCACGAATGGGTCAAGAAATAGAACGGCGTCTCGGCCAAAGTTGTGAGACCTTTGTGAAGCGAAAGCTCGTGCGAGTCCAGAGCAGCACAGAGTTTGACTAATGAAGCAACCACAACTTTATTCCATAACTATTATCTACAATGTCTACATATTACAAATTAAATGTTGTTGTTATATGGTATTTACAATAGTACAAATGATCAGCTAATTGGCGGAAGGTGGACTGGTCAGCAGATGCGTCGTCGTCGAATGAACGGTCCCAGAGCGAGCGTTTCCCTATAGAGAGTTGTTACGCCGTTCTCTGAAGTACAGTATCTCTTACCGAGAATCGCCAGCTGGCTAAAACATCAACCCACACGCCTGTCACTTCGTCGTCTGCCGATGTCACAATCACTCGCTTGAATCGCATCTGATTCGAGGGATCTTCGTAGCTGAAATTCGGATTATCCTTCCACTATCAACCCCCAACGGGTCTGGAATAGATAAGTATTGCTGCCGAAGGAGTCGGCTATTCTTACTGGAGTTCTCAATATGAAGGAGCCCAACAGGGTAACAGGGCGCAACAACTAGGGAAGTTACCCTTCCTTTCGTATTACGTCCAAACGGAACCTCTGTATGACCCCTTTTTCCGATGAGAGAGGAAGGTGAGGATTTGAAGGCATCGCATAGTTGCAATAGCTGTAGCTGGAAGCTGGAGCGCTATATGTATCTCACTATACCGCTGTAGTTTCCCACTTTTCTTATAAAGTTGGTATCATCCTTCCAGACGAATCTGGTGTAAATTCACCCTCCCCCCCCACCCCGAGGACGGAAGGCTCGGTTGGCCTGGCACCCCAGATGGGACCGCAGGAGCACGCGGTGTGAGCGTGCCACGTAATTGCACCTGTTGGATCTACAGAACAGGTCCCACGGGTTCAGAAGGAATCTTATGATTCACGCATGATCTTGTGGGTCTTGGAAAGGCATAGAGCCGCGAAAGCAATGAGAGATAACTTCTCGAATTTAGGTTATGGAGGCAGACTGAAGGAGGTACGGCCCTGGTTGAGCCCGCTCCTTCTTGCCACGCAACTCCGACGACGAAGAACTACAGTTACACCGCTCCGGACCTACTCACCTATAAGAGAAAGGGGTTCTATCTACCAGGTGACCTTGGCGTGTGTCTTGAAGTCCAAGTGGGTGATGTAAATGATATCAATCCACTTTGTTGCGCTTAAATCTAGACCAGTCTAGAAAGTCTATGTTTGTAGGTGGCTAAAACGACTACCGTATTTCGAAGTGCATTCCATCCTCGAGACTGGTTTTCAAAGGAAACAGCCATAATCCCCAACCAAAGACCTAAAATTTTTTCACGAAGCAGTACTGGAAACCTCCTTGAATCCCAGAACGAAACAGTTACTTCGATAAAAACACAGCAAAAAAAACCTGCTGAAAGTTCTTCTCTCTGCCCTGATTGTAGTCTGCTTTAAAGTCGAATCTGAAGCAACAGGGTTGAGCGGACAGGAATTTCATCAGAGTCTATCAGTTTGCAAAGGAACGGACTTCAACACAGCAGGTTTCGCTTGTTCACAAGTAGTCTCGTTGATTGAAAGCAATCCATAATGGAAGATTAGCATCTCTCCAAGAGGGAAGTACCTGTGAAACCAATGTCGAACATAGTTGATATTATTGCAATCAGCCGGGGTGGTGTCAAGAGGCATGGAAAAAGCCCACTTCTAACACTGATCCATTTCTTCCTTAAAGGCACGGTCCGCGATCAGGTAAACATTGCGTCGGTGCGGTCCATGACGAACAACCCTTGTACCGGTTTCGCGGCAAAAATTGTAAGGGAGGGCGCTATAGCGCAATATAGGTTCAGTGACGCCTCCTTTTTTCCAGTGACTCCGCCTCCAGACTCCGCCTTCAAGGCCCGCCTTTCAGTGAAGCTGCAGGACGAAAAAGCATGAAAATCGTCACTTGTACGGTCGTAGAGTTCTTATCGGGGAATCAGCTGTGCGGATGAGGGCGTAGTGTTGGAGATGGAGTTAATTGGGCACGTACAAACTGGGATCGGAATGGGGTTCTATCTAGGGTAGTTGGCATGTTTTTACCGCTTTTTCTTCGCTTTCGAGCTACTCAGAGCCTTGTCGTCTATATGCGAGCTCCTAATCCACTATGTGATGGCGAATGATCGCGAACTTTGCCTCTAATCGATCACCGACCGATTACTACTGGTATTTCTAACAGCCGGAGGTGGATCCCTCCTGACACTGACTGAGACGATGTTCACTACTGAGTCACATTTCACATCGAGCAACCTTACCCAAACACTCCAAATGTGGCAATAACAGTAATCAGTAGAGCGAGAGGGATGGCATCTTGGAGCCAGTTAGCGTTTATAATGAATCGTATAAAGCACTCGATCGAAGTCAGCAAGAACCTGCAATGCTTGATTTGGCATGAACACTTCAAGAGGGAAAGAGATTTCGTGCGATGACTACATAGACAAGCGTGGCTAGTCCCTTGCTATACACCATGAAGGCGGCTTTTGATAGCCGTCACTTTTCAAATTCACCCACTGGAGCGAGTATGTATGTACAAATCGACTGAACTCTCCCAACCGATCCTGCTAACCCAGAGGGAAAATTTTCAATATTATTGACGTTACACCATGACTCCGCAGTACATTCCCAGCCGACTGCCCCACCACAGTAGAAGGGAATAGGGCAAAAAAAATATTTGTGCCATAGAAGGTGCCCCTGAAACGTTTTTCAGCGTTGGTGGGCACTTTCACATTGAACATTGGTCCCAACTCTTCGATCTTGAAATCCGAAATCCTCCTGGATATCCTGGGCACCACTCGCTCTAACGGTCTAATGATTACAAGCAAATAATGAACCATAGCTATGTTCTCCGAACCAATAAACGAGGGTGCACGCCAGTGCCTCGAGAAACCTGCACGCGAGTGATTTGATCCTGTAAATAAGGCAGTGCTTCACGCGCAAATAGTGCAGGCCTTATTTAGCTTGACGGCGATGACAGGCGGTTGAGGGTGAGAGCAGTGGTGGAATTCTCGTTCCTGCCTATAGAAGAACAGCCAGATTCCAGGGAGGCGTTCCTAGGTTATGTGGACACGGCCCTGTGCGACGTACATCTGGGGTACTGGGAAGAAAGGTGTATTTTCACAACTCTCTCCGTGCACCCGAAATCCGCCAGTTATCACTATGTAGGTGCTGCAGGTGAGCAATACAATACTATTTGCCGTCACCTTCGAAGCGTTTAGGAATGACATGACAGGAAAAGCGCAAGGTTGACCTCACAGCTGACAGCGGTGCAGTCAGTCAGGAAAGGTTTCGCAAAAGAGAAAATGAGTCCATCCGCGGCGTTTTGTGACGCTACAGTAAACCTCCCCGTCAATGACTATTGCCTTACCCGCACCAACTTATTCCACTATTCAATGGGACTCATAGCGCAGAGCACGAGTAATCAGTTTGCACATTGGAAATGTACTCCACAGTACATTCCCAATGTGTAACGTGGGCAATGTATTGTTTTCTATGACTTTGCCTTGGTGCAGAATGAGTTGCTCACCAGATGACAAGGAGTGTACTGTAGAAGATGTACAGCAGAAAAGGCTTGTAGTTGTTATGATTAACACACTGATTAATCCACGGACAATGATGGTCAAATTTAACAACGCATCTGCCACATGACGAACAGTGGTGAGATCGGTCCGGCTTCAGCGTCTGACATATGTAACAGTACCTGCAAAGGTAACCCTATGAGAGGTGAAACACAACCGCTGTGCTACACTATCTGACTTGTTTCTCCCGGCTTGATCACACTCAGCCTGCACAACTCCAAGCTGGGTTGCCACTCTTGTCAAAATTCGATGTTGTTTTACCGTCTGAAAGCTAGTGGACTATGGCCTCATTTATGTGAGGGCAAAAATTTCATTACCGAACCTGTTCAGGGGTTGATTTATCTACTACGTATCTTCCGTCTTCGAAAGGTGTACATTGCTTCAGCAATGCATCTACCTCTGTTGGTACCTGGAAGAATAGTAAAAATTGTACATATAATCCCCTCGCCTTACTGAAGTGTATATGATAACAGCTATACTGTTCAAGCACACAGTTACAAGTTGTTCTTTTCTGCGCTCCTAATGTTTCACCCAGCTGCTACAGAGCTTTACCACATTTCACTGCCATTCCCATGCATAGCGCACAAGTGCGCAAGGGTTCGCATTGCGGGTCCTAAGTGGAATGGAACTTCTTGAGCCTTCGTCAGCGCCAGTGAATAAGAAAGCATATACAGGGGGGGGGGCCAAAAAATAGTCACTTTTCTTCCTTGACCTTCGAGGCGTTAAGTTACACTTTATTAAATTCTGATCGGACAATTCTACCACCATAATCAACAGCATATTAAATACTATCATGACTCTCCGCCACAGCCTTCTGGAGGAGCGCCGTCGAGAGATTCTGCCACGCAACCGTGATTCGGTACCTGAGTTCAGCGAGATTGCTGATTCCGCCACTGTAGACCACCTTGTTGAGCTCCGCCCGAACTCGGTAATTGAGAGAGTTTAGGTCAGGGGACATACTTGAATATTCCACCTTCTTCAGGTACTCAACGCCCTTCCATTCCAAGTAGGCAAGAGTTTTCCCAACGCCCTTTGATTCCATGTGGTGTCACCCAATCCTGTAGCAGTACAAAGTTTCCAAGAAGGTACGGGCGACGACATGTGGAGAGGATATTCTTCTCGAGTTGCTCGATGTAACCGCCAGCGCTCACCTTCAGTCCGAGGCCCACGAAGAAAATTATCGGTTTCCGTTAGGTACGTCCGCGTCCATTACCAATCAACTCGCGCGCTTGGCGACTACGGTATAAGATGATAGCCTAGACGTAAGCGACGTCTGTCAGAGCTGCTCGCTCGATGCTGGAGGTCTTCCAGATCGAGAGTACTGGTCTCCAGGTAGCCATGGGTGACTCCATACTAGAAGTTTCGCAGCTGTTTGGAGGTGACATGAATTCCAAAGGTCTCTCCAGTCTGCGACTGGAGATGACTTCATATTTTGGTGTACATGAAGGTGATGGGCGAGAGCCAGCTCCTGCTTATCGAGGAACATCTTGGGTATCTTCCGCCCTGGTACTCGTATCCACGTCCTCTGTCTGGGCTGCGAAAACTTTGCTGATATGTGACTTGGTCAAAGTGACTTTCCCCCCCCCCTGTGCATGGATCCAGCGTCTATCAGCGTCCACCAGTGTCTACCAGCGTTCACCAGCGACCAGCAGCGTCTCGAGGGTGAGGGAGGTGTAGGTATCGATCTAGCGACAAGCATCGCTTATTAGCGTTCAACAAGCGATCAGCGCGTGTTGGAGTGGAGAGTATGGGGCAGTAGGAGGGTACCATATGTCTGCTTCCTCTTATCGCCCTACACTCTTCACTCCTAGACGTTGCTGCTCGCTGGTAAACGCTGGTAGGCGATGCTTATCGCTAGATCGACACCTATGCTTCCCTAGCCTTCGAGACCCTGCTGGTCGCTGGTGGACGCTGGTCGACGTTGGTGGACGCTAGATCGATATCTATACTTACCTGTTCGCTGGAGCTGAAAAGCGCTTGAAACGCTGCTGGTGGCTGCGAAAAGTATTAACGCGGCGCTGCCCAGATCCTCCTCGTGACTGTTGATACCCAATGAAAGCTCAAGGGAAAGCACATACAAAACCTGGGGACGATGAAAACCAGTTGAGGAGGGTAAGAGGCCAGAACGTTTAGTGAAACGGCAGACACGCCAACCACAGTGGACCCTAAGGTCCTAACAATCAGTTTTAGCGCGCTTGCGAAGCGTGTCTCAAGGACAGTGCTCACGCTCAAGCGACTATAGGCGTCCTCACTTCCATAAGTAGTCTGGCCCTCAATGATTGAGTTTATCCCATTTTTGCAGCATCACAGTAGGTAACGATGGCGCTGTTGTCATCATTGGTAGTTCTGGCGCCTCCCTAGTTGTCCCGCCTACCGAAACTGGAAGGCTATTTTCTGTCACGAGTTCAGTTTTTAACGCCGTGTTCTGAAGCTTTTTTCACTGTTAGATGGTATCAGCATTGGCTTACATGAAGAAACGATTAGTGAGACAGGTGCGGCAGAACATCCCTTTGCTGGCTGGCAAAATACGAGCAGGGGAGGAGAACAGGTCCAAGGTCGCCGATTGCTCACTTGAGGTGTTGTCCATCATTTTTTATGGGTGCGATTATGGGTGTAACTGAATGCCTATCCACAATATTCACTTGAAGTTCCTGAGATGTGGTAGGCGTGGTTGCGTACTTCAACTAAGATGTTCGTGAGATGTTTTCATTTTGAGACAGCTGTGGTCAGGTCTTCGTCCAACTCAGAACAGGATGACAGTTGTCCCAAACTGGAACATCC
Organism: Cooperia oncophora; assembly: GCA_036418165.1. Lineage (NCBI taxonomy): Eukaryota > Metazoa > Nematoda > Chromadorea > Rhabditida > Trichostrongylidae > Cooperia > Cooperia oncophora. The sequence continues at coordinate 8,566 of MU951278.1, forward strand.
TACGAGTGAACCCATTTTGTGCCATGTTCAAATGCCACGCCCACTTCTTCTCAGGGATAAGGAGTGTACAATCATGAGGTGGTGGTGCAGAAACACGTCCAATGTATCTTGTTCTTCCCTGTGAGCCTGGCAGAGAACTGTTCACGGATACCCAGCTGTAGCTGCCACGCTCATAACTCTATTACTGTGAACGTCCTCTCCGCTCTCTCCCCCCCCCCACCTCTTCGATGCCACGACATGAACTCCATCTGCACAAGTGGCTTGGTATTCCCATAACGTGTTGGAAAAGAAATCTCATCAAGGTGAGTGGATAATCGGTCAACTTCTCCCTACGCACCTACTCCAGCTCTCATATCATAGCAACAAAACCATGCTGCAAATGCTGTGACACAAGGATACACGGTGAGTCTTCTTTCACCTGTTGGAGTAAATGTCGAAAGAAATGTGTAACGCGCGTGACACATTTTACCTCAGTGGAGAGGAATCCTCGCTACGCCAACACAGCGCCGAGAAGCAGACTCCAGAGCGCCATGAAGCATAGAGACGTGATTAATCACATACGGATAGATAGTGAGCTTGCAAAGTGAGAATGTAAAAATATCCACAAACAATGGCTATGTATATGTAGAAGCTGAAATGCAACAGCTACATCATTCAGTCTTCCTTACTCCTTGCTAACAAAGACTTCATCTCAATTGAAAGTGACTGAGATAGACTGATAAGGTTTTATAAGGGCGTTGGAAGGAATGCGCACGCATAGTATACGCAGAATGTCACGAGAACAATAGGACGTGTATTCAGGAATTTTGAGGCTGCGTTTATACTTTGCGGCAGCGTAGCGTAGCGCTTTCAGCGTACGCCAGCGGCAGTGCCGGGGAGAAGGATACATATCGATCTAGCGTTTCTCCAACGTCACCAGCGATAACCTAGCGTTTCTCAGGCTTCACAGCGTTTTGCAGCGGCAGGGGAGTAGAGACTATGGGAGAGCTGGAGGGTACAAAACACATCGATTGCGCGTCTCTCACTCGCCCTCAGTCTCTACTATACACATCGATTACGCGTCTCTCACGCCCACACAGTCTCTACAATACACATCGATTGCGCGTCTCTGACGGCCCATAGTCTCTACTCCCCTGCCGCTGCAAACGCCAGCAAAACACTGGTGAAACGCTGAGTTAGATCGATATGCATCCTCTCCCCGGCACTGCCGCTGGCGTACGCTGGAAGCGCTACGCTACGCTGCCGCAAAGTATAAACGCAGCCTAAGGGGTGGGATAAGGACAATAGTGAGCGATCAGTTGGAATATGGCCTGCAAGGTCTGATAAAGATAAGGTTAAGGGGCAATTCTGTCAATCTAAATTGTCTCCAGCCGACTCAAAGACAGCGCCCGCTATCGACTTCCGCAAATGTAGAGCCTACAAACATATGTGATAAGTGGGACGGTAATGAAGAAAAAAGCGAAAGAAACCGTCGAAAGCGCCCAAAACAGGGCGTAATGTAAGGGGCTGAAGATGGACGAGTTGTCCGAAATTTCCGCAAGTTCCCTGAATCCGGCCGCGCCTCGCTGATAACCTCAAATCTCTATCCAGGTTTGATTAGCTGTTCTTCTCCAAAGATCTTATCACTGCCAACGAGACTTGATAACGAAAAATCGATAGGTGAGGAACTGGTCGGCGAAGGCGGAGCTAGCTTATCGTAGCCGAGCCCGCCTCCGTTTACTAACTCTTTTCGAATTGCAGGAGTGGGGTTCTCCTCGAGGAGCGTTGAACTCCCCCATTTATGTACTCTTTTAGAGAGTTTCTGCACCTTGGTTGATCGTGGGAGCTGTCCTCGAAGTGCGACCACTAGGGTAAGACGTACACGCTTCTCTCCTTTCTCATAGCAATAGAATCAAAACTGATCGACGGTTATGTTCAGAAGATTTCATCAAAAAGTGGTTGCTCACTGATATTCGTCATTATAAGGCAATTCGCGCGAGCCCACACTTCATAGTATACAGCTTCAAAATAGAATTCCCCGGTGATTGTTGACGATATTGACGAGAAGGAACCACGAAAAAGCGCCCGCAATAAGACCCTCTTTATTTCAACTGATCATGATCACCGGACGAGCGTGAGGTGTTCAAGATCAATTGTGGATTTGCAAAAAGGCCGGCAGACAGCTCATAGGAAGACGAGAGAGCGAGCCCAGGACAACGACGGGCGAGAAGCGCAGTTCGCAAGTGTAACGAACGCGTCACAGTGAGCCGGCCACCATGAATCCTATCGGGGGCCTAAAACGATGAGCGCGTGCGTGCTGGCTCTTTGCTAGTTTTTAACTTTTTGAAGCAGCATAGTTCCCTCTATTACTCCCCACGAAGTCCTAATCCAGCAGTCTCGATCGTCGGGGGGGGTGGGGCGTGAACGTTTTGACGCTTCCAAAAAACGTACCATGCGGAGGGTTGCCACGTTCAGACGCTGGCGAGCACGCGTTGCATTAATTTTTTGCTTCTCGCGCGAAAAACAGTAAACAACTAATGAGCCTCATCCCCCTGAAGCTTGAGGGACACCACGACAGTGCGATCGGTCGGCTGGGACCGCTCGACGAGGCTGCTAGAATCACAGGGCCAACGGAGATTTAAGTCGCCCAGGACTAGGATGACGATCTGTACTTTCAACGCACGGACGCTTGCATCGGAAGCTCACATCGAAGATCTGATGTTGCAAGCCAGGAAGATCAAGTACGACGTCATCGGACTGACCGAGACGAGGAGGCATCGCCCGCTACACGCCGTGTACGAGACTGGAGAAGAACTGTTCCTCGGAACATGCGACAGCAGAGGCGTTGCGGATGTGGCTCTCGTCAACACGCACTTGGCCATGAACATCGATTCGTACGAAAGTCTGACGACCCGAATCGGACGTTTGCGATTGAGAAGATGTGGTTCAACTCCAGCTTTGACAATCTTCGTCGCCTACGCACCAACATCAAGCTACGACGAGGATGAGCTCGAAGCGTTCTATATGGAATTGGAGAAGTTCTACAAGGAAGATCATACCTTCTTCAAGGTCATCGTCGGTGATTTCAACGCTAAGATCGGACCAAGAAGAACGGCTGAAGAACTTCACATCGGAACTCACGGAACGGAGTGGAATGAGCAGGGTGAAAGGCTGTCTGAGTTTATCATGTCGACCCACACCATCCATGGTAACTCGCAGTTCCAGAAGCCCTACTCTCTACGCTGGACATGGGAGTCTCCTGGTGGACAATTCCATAACGAGATCGACCACATCATCTGCAATCGAAGGTTTTGCCTGACCGATGTCGCTGTTGTCCCTAAGTTCTACACGGGATCCGACCATCGCCTCCTTCGCGCAAGATTCCGCTTTTCGATGCGAGGAGAGAGAGCCGCAAAGTTCAAGAAGCGAAGCCCAAAGACCTTCATCAACTGGGATCACTTCACTTCTCTCGCTCGGGCGTCTGGAGGATTCTGTCATCGACAACATCGACGAGGAATACGAACGGCTTGTTGCACATCTTCACGACTGCGCCAAGAAGTCAGAGGGTTCCAAGATTACCAAGAAGCGTCTATCTCTGGAAACTCTCGAGCTGATTCGCCAACGTGGAGCCGCACGAGCCGCAGGCAATTACCAGCTGACGTCTGAGCTTGCGAAGCTATGCAGAGGAGCGATAAAAGAAGACCTCAAGGAGAGAAGAGCAGCAGTACTGGTGGAAGCCGCAGAGGCTGGGAAGAGCATACGCAACGCCCGCCGCGACTTCGCCAACTGTAAGACCAAGATGACCGCCCTCCGACGTCCGGATGGAACAATCACCGCATCCAGAAGGGCAATGGAGAAGGTCATCCACGACTTCTACTCGGATCTCTTTGACAGCCACGTCCACCTGCAACCATACCGCTTGGAGCAGGATGGATATGTCGTTCCTGCAGTTCTCCCTTCCGAAGTCCGACACGCCATCTCGTCGGTGAAGAATCGTACGGCACCCGGTCCCGACAGGATCAGACCCGAACATCTGAAGAATCTTCCGCCAGTTCTCGTCAAAACTCTGGCTCGACTCTTCACGCGCTACCTGTCGGAATGCAAGGTACCCACCTCGTGGAAAACCAGCAAGACTGTGTTGCTGTACAAGAAGGGAGACCTGTACGACATTGGCAATTATCGCCCAATCTGCCTGCTGTCTGTAGTCTACAAACTCTTCGCACGAGTCATCCTGATTAGGATTGGCAGAACACTAGACGAAGGACAGCCATTGCGAGCAAGCAGGGTTTCGAAGAGATTCAGCACGATCGATCACATCCACACGGTAACGAAGCTCATCGAAGTATCGCGAGAGTACAAGATGCCGCTATGTCTCACGTTCATCGATTTGAAGAAGGCCTTCGACTCCGTTGAGACAGAAGCGGTTATCGAAGCCCTGGGCAACCAGGGTATTCCTACTCAGTACATCAGGATTCTTCGTGAGCTCTACAGCAACTTCACGACCAAGATTTCACCATTCTACAAGGAGATCATCATTGATGTGAAGAGAGGGGTCCGACAGGGCGACACCATCTCGCCCAAAGCTCTTTCAGCGTCTCTCGGAGAACGTTCATGCTGTCACAACTGGAAATGGGAAGACATGGGAAGTGAGCATCGACGTCGGCAACTTACACCATCTCGCTTTGCTGAGCGACAGTCGTTTGAGTAGGCCACAACTATCCGAGCGAAAGCGGAACGAATGCTGGACTGAAGTCGGACCTGCGCTTTGTGTGGAAGAATCGTCTACGGCTGAACCTAACGAAGACGATGTTCATGAGAAACGGATTGGTATCTGATGCCCCATTCACGCTCAACGGAACGACCATCTCTGAATGCTCTAGCTATGTGTACCTAGGTCGTGAAATCAATATGATGAATGACCTAGCTCCAGAGCTGAGCAGGAGGAAGCGAGCGGCTGGGAGCTTCAAGAACATCGAGAGTAGCGAAAGAAGACGGACCGACACCAAGCTCCGTGCCCACTTTCGATTCCGCGGTCCTTCCTGCCTTGACGTACGCCTCAGAGACTTGGACTCTACGAAAGCAGGATGAGCATGCGGTCGGTGTTATTCAACGCGCCATCGAAAGGGCGATGCTCGGAGTTTCCCGCTACACGCAAGTGAGAGAGGGACG
>MU951283.1:7369-20674 GCA_036418165.1 Cooperia oncophora
TATGGCTGAACTTGATACAAGAAGTTTCGCAGCTGTTTGGAAGGTGACGTAAATTCCATAGGCCTTCTCCAGTCAGGCTGCGATTGGAGATGGCTTCATATTTTGGTGTACATGAAGGTGATGGACGAGAGCCTGCTCCTGCTTATCGAGGAACATCTTGTATCCTGGTATTCTCCACCCTGGTACTCGTATCCACGTCTTCTGTCTGGGCTGTGTGAACTCTAGAGATATGTGCCTCGGACAAAGAGTCTTTTTTGGCATCCCCCTGTACGTCTAATGCACTTTTGAAGGTTCTGTGTTTTGCTCCACTCATAAGACAACAAGCTTAAGAACCTACATTTTGGAATCCAACTGTCAGCGAGTTGCAATCGGAGTTGCAATCGAAAGATAAGCCAACTATGCTCAACACACAACTTTTCCCCTCACCCTGAGCGTATTTCGCATGAGCGACCTCACCAAAAAACTCGTGTTTTAGCGCGAAAACCCGTGGAAAACAGGAGTGAGATATCTATCTCGATATAGCTGGCTACTAGCAGGAACCGCGTGCAAACCTATGGCTTGCCGAGGAAGTTTTTTCCGAGGGTTCGATCCATATCGTATAGCGCTGGCCAGTTATTGGCAACCATAAGATGTGAACATTCAGCGCGTATTTGTAACATAAAGGGATGACGAGTATCCGTTTGGTAACGACATACGCGCAATGGTCATTCAGCTGCGTTATGGCGTAAATGGGCTCCTTACCTTAGGGTCAACTGGTCGCTCTTGAATGAATGAAGACTTCAGAATTGATGAAGAACCTGAGGGCACAACGCCACTTGGTAGCACCCGTCCAGGGAGAACCAAGACTTGTTGGTAGTATCTGAAAGAGAAAAAGAAGTAATTCGCCAATTTTTTGTCTGAGATTTTTATTCTTGGACCCAACAAACTCACGTCTTTCCATCGGGCTGCACAATCGGTTGGTATACGTATTGTGGTCGCACATTGGATGGAGTCAAGCTGAAATGTGTCATATTAGAACCTCTTCAGGGTGGGCAACAAGTCTCAGGACGAACCCGGTATCGCTTTGCACCACGGGCAGAGAACCGAAAGTGCGTTGAGACACTCCTGATTGAATAGGTGTGGGAGGCAATGGCAAAGGTATAGGTGTTGTGGAAGGTACCTGATCGACTTTCGACAAAATACTGGAAAAGAGCTTCTGTCAGTTCAAAAATGAGTGAACCTGAATTAAAGCTTACTCTCGGATTGAAATCAATGTCGGATCCTTCTTGCTGTGCTTCTTTCTCTTTCTCGGCTTCTCCTCCTCTTCCTCCTCGGAACCATCCTGCAGTAGCAGTTAATATAAAAAGTTCTAGAAAGACTAGAACTTCTCAATCGCTCACCTGGTTGTTGTCTTCCTCTTCATCCTCTTCGCTCCTATGAACTTTCCTGAAGTGTAACTTTTTGTTGCAGAAGAAACACGTGGATTTACACAGAGGGCGACTTGGAAGGGACTATCAGGCCACTAGTTCGTCTTGAGAGGGCATTATGCGCACTCTGTTTCTTCCTAGTTAGTTCCTGGCAAATTAACGGGATACACTTTGGTAAGACATGTGAATTCCTATGAAGTTCTCACATGGTGTGATTGAGTCGCTTTTATGACAGAATATTACAGGACTTCACAAGATGGGCTGCACTAGTGTCGCCAATTACCATTAGATGCCCCCACCAGACCAAACTGTGCCGGACTTTCTGACCCATCTCGTGTAAGGGAAGAAAGAATTAACGCCTCCGTCTCGTTGTATGCAAATCGACTTTTAGGGATCAGCGACACTCATTCCTGGCAAAACATAGTGGCTTACTGCGTGCGATGTTGCCCGAACTCAGACCAAGCCGTTTGTAGCAGTAATGTGCTCTTATCCTCCGTGCTTATCTGGTAGCTGACTTTACGTCCGGAGAGGTAGCCAAACCCGAATTGATCAATACTTGGTCCTTCAGACGCGTGGCGCGTGTAAGCCGTGCCACTTTGCACTAAACCACGCCCTGCCTTTCAAAAACTTGTTTGGTAAGTCTTCCGCAAAGATTGAAGTCTTTAAAGGCTGAGCCCGCATTCAAATTTGATGAGTTATGCGGCTCAAATACTTATAACAAGGTAGCAAGTAACCCCTCAGTAAAGAAAAATCAGAAAGAAATCATACCCAAAAATGCCCTGAAGGAGTCGTTTAATACACGCGAGGCAGCGGTAGTGGCTCCAAGGCGAAGAGAAGGAGGCGGTTGTTGGCACGAGTTTCTGCGACTTGATTGATGACAAGCTGTTTTCCTTATCACCTCACTCTCACCACTCGACGTGGAGAGAAGCAGCAGCGAAACAACCGCACCATCAGGTAACCATTAGGAATGAGTGGAGGGCGGTGCCAATGATTGTAGGTTGGGTCAATGATAAGAACGACGGCATCGTGGCTCTCCTCACGCGTTTTTTGTCGCCGCGAATCGTGTGTATACTCCTCATCAGTTACGGATGTCGGGGCGGGTCAGTGGGCTGCGTTTTTCCGCGGTTCAAATCTTTCGCCACCAGTTTTTTGAAGGGGGCGATCAATGAATAATAGCATTGTACATCCTTCGTATTGTCGTTTTTCTTATCCACTCTTTCGTGCATATGCGCTTCAAAGAAAGGCTGAGAACGGCTTCAAACAGTGTGCGCACTCCTTCTGGCCGATACGCCCCGACAGTCCGTAATGATGAGGAGTGTAAGTGTACCTCAGGCGGACGCTAACAGCCGTGCTACTGAAGGGAGAGAAAATCTCAAGTGAAGCGTGATGGCTGCCATTTAATCACATTTTCAGCTCAACGCAGGTCTGCTCCTTTTACTATTCTTGTTGCCGAATCCAGAATTGAAATTGTGAAAATCAAGGCAACTGGGATAAGTATTAGGACGCAGGTGAACCAAACTGCCAGATTCCTCACAGTAGGTTCTCACGTTGACGAAGAGCGGTCCTTATCTGAATCTTGTCACTTCTCTACATATGTGCGCTCCTACATAGAATGCCCAAGCGTCGTGACACTCGACAATCCCTGTTTCGATGGCGAATTCCAGGTCCACACAGTTCGAATAAGTTTGACTTCACAGCGAGGCGAGGTATTACCTGAGATTGATGACCGGCCTCGATAACGCTTCCGATGCTAGCGCGCGGAATCTCGGCCCTTTTATGATAGAAGACTGTTCCCTTCGTAAAAACAACGTCGATTTTCGGTGAGAAGTGTTCAGCAACTTTCAGTGCCGAAAGTCACGTTACTAACTAGCTCAAATTGGAACGCACGAACCTTTTAAATGGTTCAGCGCAGCCTCTATCCAACCTGTTACCTGGGTCACTTTTATGACCAGAACAGGATCAGTGGAGTGTCCTGGTTGGGCTGCACCCGTGAGTTCAACAAACAAACGCCAAAAAACGCGGGGCTGATTTTTGAACTTGCTCCCGCCGCAGTGTACCCGGAACTATTAACTGGACTGGGCGACTTCCTGCGACACCAGGGTATTACCCCTACGGCACATCGTACGTGCTAGGGATCCCAATGAGGGAAGTCGGTCTCGTTGGAGGAGGGGGGGGGGTATTTGCTACTGTACAAAAATATTATGGTTGTTGACTTTTTGGTTTCCCCTTTCCACGTGAGCCATACACCCGCTCCGTTCGGCGGCGATTTCTTGAAATGGGTTTATAGACAGATGGATTTGAGGCTTCTAGTGGCAATTTTCCTGTTTTTCTCTGCGTTCTCTCTTCTGCCATTGCGTGTACACTAGGGCCTTAAACATTCCAAATTTTATGCCCTATAAGTGGTTTATCCACCCTGGAGTCTCGTACCTCTGAAAGAGCCCATCGCCGACCTTTCTGCGTTTCTTTCCACTTTTGGACACATTGGTAGCAGCAGTCCTCTGCTTCTCTGCACTCTCGTTTTTCGCGCGAGGATCTCCATCAAAAGTTTTAGTTGTCACCTGACCGAAAGAATGGGGAACCTCGGAAAAAAAACCCTGGAAAGGATAGGGAGTATGGAGAGAAAAAATAGAGAACTTGGCGAACAAACTTCGGGAAAGATGTGGGGGGGGTTTGGAGAATGAGGGAAGATGGGAGATAGGATCGGGAAGGAGGGTCTTACTAGATCAGGAAACTTTGAGGGGGCTGTATTCTGTAGAATTTTCCTCGAGGGCAGAATGTGCCCTAAGTGCTACACTTCCGCACGGAGAGAGGATTGCTTTCTCCAGAACGCCTTCCCGGATTCGGGTTCTTCCTCCAGTAAATCAACAGAATCGGTAGACCAAATGATCCCTCTCTCGATCCCGTCAAGGTATGAAGGCGCTTTAGGGCGCTTCTGCGGGGTGTAAAAAACTTCCGAGACTTTCTAGACTATCAGCTCGTAAAAGAGGGGTGATCAAACGCAACAAAGAAACGTCCTTGGAACATAAATCACCTGCGCACGATCCATGGCCCACTTGTTGTTGTCCGTGGATCTATATAGCCAGCATCCTCTGCCAGCTTGGTCATGATGTCGGCTGGCAGTTGAAACAATCTAGAGAGGTCGTTTTCAAGCTACAAATAAAGTGAGGTCTGAAGAAAGAGCAGGCGAACCTGTAGAAGTCTTCAGGATTCTTCTCTCCTTCCGCGCTGGTATTCTGTTGCGGTATGGGCAACTTTGCTACGGCCTCAATGGTTCCCTAAAATCAAATAAAAAATGCAGTGGGTGTACAAAATTGGGCTGAGGTGATCTACATCCACAACAACATGCCAGACGAATATGCTCAAGCCAAAATACAATGTTAGAAGCGGATGCGGTCAAGTGTGAACGAAGTGATTGTGTGACGATCCATACGGGGTGAATATACACCGCACACCATTACCGGCTGTTTATCTCTTCTATATAAAACCGAAACATCAGCATCTGGTGAGAATAGGACTGGCAAATCCGGACGACCCTAACACGCAAATAAACTGAGATCGAGAAGTCTCACGGGAGAAATAACGGAAATATTTGAAGAAGAGCTCACCTTGACAATCTGCTTCACGTCGAGAAAGTGCTCCTCTTCGGCTGAGATCGCCACCGCCAGGACGATCAGCCTCCCAGCACCACATCCTGAAAAAAAAACACATGATGACAGGTTTTTGCCAATTAAGGACAGTTCCCCGCGATCAAGTGTTCGCGAGATGGCCTCCCGTGTACTTTGACAATTCGTTTTCTCCGCATTCGCAGAGAAACACATCCTTTCTCACTCGAACTTGATACCAAAGAAGCACAGAGACAACGTGATTATTGCATTAAAGATTACTTTCAGTCTGGGCAAGACAACGGCTTACGACGGTCTGCGTTGTGCCACATAGCGTTGCTGGAGCGGTCTGTAGGGTTGATTCCTAGTGCTCATTGTCAGGGATTGTGGCACGTTGAGTCTTGCTTACTTGAGCCGCCCCGTTGCCTCTATACAAACTCGTCGCAGGGCCGCACTATAATAAAGAGGTCTCTGTTTCGAGAGTGCTTTCTCGGATGTTCTTCTCTTCTTTCTCTACTGGGGAGTTACTTATAGGCTATGGTTTATGACTGAGCACCTGCTACCCGCAAAGCTTGATCGCGAGAATTTTCTCTAAGGTAGACTAACGCAAAGGGAAGACGAAAGAGTGCGTAGGTTCAGTAGTCGTCAACTGAAGCTGAGCAGCTAGCACCGCACATAACTTTTAAGCGCATCACCTTAGCAGCAGACCCATCTTATCCACAAAAACCGGCGCTCCTGCCAGGCAATGAAGCATCAGTGCGATTGTTCATATGGAAACAACAAAAAGGGCAAGAGAACATGGTCGAAGGATGATCAAGAGACGGTGTTCACCCAGAAAGATACCCATGTTTCAGATATTTCACACTACCAGAAATCCGGATGTAGGAAAGAAAATGCAAAATATAGTCCATTCAATTACCTTTCGAATTGGATGCTCTTCGTGCGGTCATAAAAAAGTCTCGGCACCCATCGCACCAGAGGACATAATGCTACTGCCCGCCTGGTCAGCGACGCCACTGCGCCCTCTGGCTAACGCACCTTGCTCCCCCATGTCAGGCCTCTTATCCCATTGGACGTGGATGGATTGGCCATTTGCGCTCGATCTCGAAGTCCATTTCCGAAGTAGAAAAAACGATACGCCACTAGTCCTCTCCTGTGCTAAATTGGGCCAATATCAAGCAGCTGAGTGAAATTAGGGACGAAGTTTCAAAAAAGGCTTGTTATTTCCGTGGAATCATGCGCGAGGTCGTAAAAGCTAGTTCGAAAATTCATGTCTTCGATCTACCTTACATTACCAGTTTGAGGTGCCTGTGGAAATGCTTGCAGCTTTTGGGTGTAGCAGTCTGGGACTAGTGGGGATGGCCAATGTCGTTCGATCAACGGACTCCTGATGAGTTGTGTCCGCAATCAGCTCAACCCCCCAACTAGTTTGGCATTTGAGAGAATGGTAACAAAAGGTTTTCGCAATAAACTGGTGCCTTGAGTGTTGTTTCTACGGCCGAACACACCGGCGCTACCGTCGGGCTCATGCGCGGGGGGGGGCATTTTGTACTATCATTGCTTCCCTAGTTCCGATTTACAAGTCTCACTCTGGAAACCTGTGAACTTTTGCGAAGCTGGAGCAAGGTCGTCAAGCCATCACGGTAAAACCTGTCAGCTCGAGAGGAGGCAGCCTAGACAGGTCGACACGTCAATGGGAGTAGCGAAAAGGTTTTTGGGAGAAAAGTGCCCCCGCCCGCCCCTCACCCGCCCATATTTGCCGCGACCTGCGCCATACACTCTAAATGCGGGTCGCTTACAGCATTAAGCAAAGGGCAGACGGTTCCTCTGCAGCGTTCTCGATTTCGCGAAGCAGCGCTTCAGCCGCGCGCTGGACGCGATCGATGTGCATGCTTTTGACTGCATAGGTCCTGTCGAACGCGCGACTGAAGCGCTGCCATCGCGAAGTCTGAGCGCTGCCTCTTGATGAGGTTTTTTTCACTGGGTTATTCTTTGCTGTTGTGTAATGGCTCCTCGAGTCTTTCCGGTCTAGATAGGGTATTAGCTATGCATCCAGTACCTTGGGGACTCGAGGCTGGCTAGTTGTGGGGCATATTTGCTAGTTGGTCCATGACTCATGGCTTGGAGTGTATTCCTCTCCCTCGATTTTTGTTTTTTTTCTTTGCTTTCTAATTGTCTGACTCACGTCGCTTCCTACCCCACCGCTTCACTTCTAACACCAAGAGCCTGGCCGCGATGGGGAGAATTTTCTGGAATATGGCTCCTCCCCAAAACTAAAATACCACTTACTTCTCCACATTACATCCCTAACGATGGCGTGTACTAAGTTCTGTGCTCACCTGGACTTTGATGGGTTCATTATGAGGGCAAATCGAATCAAAAGGAACTCCTTCCGGCATAGAATAGCCTTAGTACTACAAGGTTCAGCAATAATAACCGAATCAGAGTGAAATCTGGGATCGTTAAGAGGGAGTCCGGCCCAGCTCGGCGACGGGGGAACATTTTGCACTTTTGCTACTTCCCATCGACGTGTGGACACATCTAGGTAGCCTTTTTCGTGAGACAGGTTTCACCATTGTGGGCTTGAGAGTTTGCTCGAACTTACGAACTTCACAGGAGTGCACAGGTTTCCCTCAAGTTAAGGTAATGCAAACTGCGGAAGTAAAGGCAATGGAAGTGCGAAAATGGCCTCCCCCCATCCCCTTCGCCGAACTGGCGCCAAGGAGTCTTGCTACATTCGAGCGCAATAGTAGGTACACGTAAACGTCCATCTAGTTCTGAGCCTTTTTGTTACGCTGTCATTTGTGACGCAGTGGTCCTTCAGTATTTTGAATATCCGCTTGCTTCGAGTGCGAATCCCTTACGACGTGGTAAAGTGGGATATTAATACGGTCTAACGCTTCGTTTGAATGGTCGCACTTAGCGCTGTGAATGAGACGGCGAACTCGCAGGTGCTTTCTAGTCCTCCATGCAGTGAGTTTGCCCGGGCTGACCCTTTCTCAGTGGTACTCGGAAATATGCAGCCGCCAGCAAGAACACCTGAGTTGTCGTGCGGAAAGTGGAACTCTTCCGGATATGTTGGCTCCTAATTTTAGCCGGTTTACTTAAGGCCTGGTCATTTATCGCCACAAATATGATTTAAAACGGCCCTTCTCCGCCCCGGAAGTCCCCACGGGAGAGAAGCGAAGGTATGACTCTAGCTCTCCTGCGCTGTCCTCTCTAAGACGATTTCCATTCCCCAATGCTAGAGGTCTTGATGGGACTCAAACCTAAGCAACCATGAGTAACTTCTTCATGTCTACAACATTTCCTAGTCTGCCGTTCGAGTAATGAAGGAGTATAAGAGAGGAATTCAGCCCACCAAATTTCAAAAAATCTTTCTCAAATCGCAGGGTAAATCGTAAGCTCATACGTCTGTTTTGTGGATGCAAAAACTCTGTGAAAGGCGAATGCATGGCGTACTCCGAACTTTGGCTGCAACTGATAAGTCTCGACCCTGATTCAAATGGTAATGAAAGGAGAAAGTAAGGAAGGAAGTCGAAGACACAATCATGCTAGTGCTTCACCTGAAAAAAGCTGCTCCACGAAACAGACGAGTTCTTTTTGTAGCGTAGGAGAAGTTCTATATCATCCCAGGTGTTCATCTGGGGATGATATAGAAGGGATGATAAGGAAAGACATGAACATCAAGAAGCTTAAGAAGGCAATTTTCAAGGCAAGGCATTATGGTCCATAACAACGGTAGTTTGACTTATTCGAGCTTTTTCATACAGGTGAGCCGTGATATGAGGAGTGGATACAAAGAGATCTGAGAGCCTAATATGAACCGGAAAGGGATAAAAGATAAACTGAAGTGTGATTGATATGGTTTTGTGCAGCAGCTAACCGGTGTTGAGTGTGTGTGAATGTGATGCGGGTAAGTTGGGTAAAGGGGAGGAGATAATGGACAATGGGTCGACGATAGGGCAGAGAGACGCCCCCACTAACGGGTTCCTCCACTACCGTCACCATCACCGGACGACGACGACCGCGTCTCGTCTCCACTTCTTCTTCTCAACAAACATGCTTTCATCTCCGTTGTCACATGGGAGAGAAGAACGAAGAAGATGAGCGAGATCCAGCGACAACAGAGCTGAAACTAGGTGGTCTTCCCATCTGGGTCACTTCTCAGAGTCAGCCTTTCCTTCACCTCCTCGGTGTCAGCATTATCTTCTTTCTGTTTGCGCTTTCTCACGTTCCCTCATAAGGTCCTGTGTCCCTCAAGAGGCCATAAAACCAGAAAGTCAGGCAAACGTTCAGTTGGAAAACTGTACTCCCGCCGGGGTAATCTGAGCGCTAGCATCGATGACGAGGGTGATAGCTGCGAAGGAACCAATCTCGCTAGGATGCTCGCGCATCCCTACTCAGGGTACAGCATGGTGAAGTGTGAAATATGGTGCCAGTACGACCCCCCTCCACTTTTCTCAAACCCACTTTCCTACCAAGTTCCCAGCTTCCTACCGGTTTTTCGCCGCCGAAAGACTCCGTCGAGGCGGGGGGGGGGGGATGAACAGCACTGCGGAACGGAGAAACCGCGAAAAGTCAACAACCTGTAAAAATTATTCCCGAGCGGCGAATTTCTTTAGGCACATACAGCCCCCCTCTCCTAATAACGAAAAGTTACGACCCCCCCCCGCCTATGCACGACTCCGCCCATGTGTTTCACACAACGATGCTCTACCCTGTCCCTACAGCTCCGTTTACCCCTCCAAAGACATTTGCACTTGGTTAACTCAATCTGATTTCGTTTTAATACAGTCGAGCACGGGGATTCCTGCGTAAAGTGAAAAGACTGAAATTCATTTGAAAGCGAAAGAGAGTACGCGCAACAGCTGCGTAGAGACGAAGGCAATGGAACGGTATTCGCCCCGACAATCAAGGAGAAGTCAAGGAGTTGATTCACTACTCCAGAGGTCGCGAACGGGCCCGAATGGGTACTCGACCGCGAACTCGAACCTCTCCAATTCCATAATTGTCTTGTTGTTTAGGTCCATGTTCGCCTCCTTTTCACTTTCGGGACATCTCATTTAGATGCTATCGCTTTCGTAGTGTCCACTACCTTTCGTTTTTAGTCCGCAGGCTGCTATGACAATCACGCTTTGACGCAGCGATAGCGGATACGCTAAGGACTCCTGATTATGGATAACGTTTGCACTATCGAATAAGAAGGGGAAACTTCCCATTGTTCGAAAAATCACGTGAAAAGAAAGAAGAACTATCAGCTTTGGATGGAATGAAGCGGACACAACAAAAAAGGTCATCCTCTGTAGCGTCCGAAGGCAAACGAACGTTCTGTTATTCGGGCTATCGTCCATTCTGATGGACTTCTATCAAGCTGCCGATCTAACATCTTCATGAAATATGTGCATATTTTGAAAAAAAATATAGAGAGGCGTCAACATTTATTGCAAAATTCTCTAAAGATGTCGAAGGAATCCCGAAAGTGCTTGCAATCTTTCTTGAAATATTCGGTGCAAAGCACCTTCCTCAGCAGCCTGAAGTAGAAAAGATAGCACAAGATCCTATGTTGCCTAGCAGACTTGGAAGCGCTTCGGCTGTTGTGGATTGAATATCCTTACGAGGGCTTATTCTTCAGGCTACATAATGTTTCGATCACCGCTTTTCTGTTCTAGAACATTTTCTAGTGTGCGCGACCATGCCGACCTAACCAAAAGGTCACCTGGATTGGTACATGTGTCGTGAAAGGAATTGCCTTCTAAATCTTGCTAGACTGATATCTATTACTCCTAGCAATTAGAGCATCCTCGTCATAAATGGTTCAAGGGTGGTTTGAGGCCTTCAAGCAAATTCAGTGGCTTCTGAAGAGCTTTTAGCCTCAAAAGTGTTGAAATGCTGTTTTTCCATCATGGGTGTTATGTCACTCAGACCGAAAAATCACGGAAATTCAAGCTACACGAAAGAAATGTAGACTCGTTTGTTGAGCAGAAAGTAGAATAAGCAGAAAGACTCGAACAATTTCCCCATATTGACGAGCAAGTTCGTTGTCAAAAACAGGTTCTCCAAAATGCTGCTCTCACACGTGGAAAAAGCTGGAAAAATCAAACTTCCTGGAAAATTAACCGACAACGGAAGACAGAGGGGTGCAACGGCTCACCCGAATCCCAGATATCTAGGCTTTTCTCTGTTCGGGGTATGTAGGTCCGCAGTAAGGCCAAAGATACAGCTTGAAGGAAAGTAGACAACTGCAGATGTCTTTGTCGTTGTCTGCCACTCTTTTTGACGATGCGCCACTCATTTTAGACGTATAAACTTATCTCGAGGCGCCGATGCCTTATTACAATGACTTGCAAAGGCCAGCCGATGCACATTTCGGTGTCCTTATCTTCCCAAACCCACTTGAGACCTATTCACCGTCCTTAGAGGACGAAGTCTTGGTTGCACTGAGCGGGAGCCCCTCATTGGTTTGACACCCGGTGCACCAGAGTGGTATGCGTGCCACTGGCACTTCATCACCCTCGCCTTTCGCCTCATCAAAAGAGTATAATGGACAGTGAGCTTATTAGTAAAGGTCTAAAGTAAAGGTCTTTCTTTATTTCTCATTTTATTTTTCACATGTCACGATTGCAGAAGAATTATTGCCACGTTCAGAGCACACCGAACCCTTTATGAGCATTCTTTTCGGGCAGTTCGGGTGAATACGACCCTTTCATTCAGCGCTCACCTTGATCCTCCTAGTGAGAAGTGTACGATGATTTGCTTACCGGCAAGGTAAACAGCTTCCATGCTTATTCATTGACTATTCACTGACGTATTTAGCACAGTAGCTGGAATTCCAATATTCTGAACTTCAAAGGTTCAAGGTTCTCAACTTCCGAAACAGGAAATCTACGCTATTGATTAAATGGTGCCTGCTTTCGATGCTTGTTTCACCTAATGCCTGAAGTACTGTCGGTGTTTATTAATACATCAATAAAAGAACCACTCTCTGCTACAAGCTATCTGCTCGAGGCCGCGACGGCAGATTTCCTAAGGTAACCCGTTTGCTAAACACGCTTGGAGAAAGATTTACGTTTATGAGTGCGAATGACCCGCTCTCGAATTGATGCCACGATCCCCGAAAACTTTCTCTTGGGTTTCTATAGCGCGACAGATTAGCGCCCGAGTGGCGAGAATACAACATAAGGAGTAAGTGAATCGAGCCGGCTCCAGTGAAACCTCCCAAGAACGAAACCTTGTAATGCGCTCCAATTTCCCAAATAGTGACCGGAAGATCACGCGAGTGTGATGAAGTTATAGAGGCAGTTGGCACGACAATTTGTAGCTTTGTGTAAGAATTGGTGCAACAGGGGTGCTAAAATAGGGCAAAGTGGCAAAAAGCGAAGTGAAACGATCAAAACCTGCAAAAAAGCCTTTGTTCTACACGACTCAGAAAGCAATTTTGGACGAGTTTCCCGCTGACATCGTGCTAATAACGCTACGGTAGATAAAGTGCATGCATGTACTCTCATCATGCAACACCGCAGCCGCTTCATGTCAATCCCTTTCGCCTCATACTGTATTCGGCAATAAGCGATAGGAGCATCAGGATCGGTCGGGCGTTTGTGGGCGGGCGAGCGTAGTGGGCGTCCAGGTCGGCTTGTTTTAGCCTCATAGGGCGCTATAAAGGTAATTAGCCCTACACATCTTGAAGATTTACGTGCCATCTGCCTTTAATTAGCCTTGGCGAGGATCGGCTCGGTGGCACATGGGTTCCCATCGGTCAATGCAGATTTTCTACTTTGGAGACCTGTGAATTCCTGTGGAGCTAGGTAAATAGGTAGAGCTTCAAATAAGAGTTTACAAGTCTCACCAAGATGAACTTGTAATTTAACAGGAACTGACAAAAGTAATTGTCAAGTACATAAAATGCCCCCTCCACCCTCCTCTCAGCGGAACAATACCTATTTGAATGCAAGGCATTCGAGCTAATTTAGCAAGAGAGGATCCGGTTAGACCCGCTACCCCGCTGTTGCGAGCCCACGCGCTCTTTACCCGAACAAAAAACGGTTTCTGATCGCGTGTTTGGCCTTCTGCCTTGTTTTCAAGCAACTTCCCTTGACATGTCATGTCGCGAAAATTGTCCTCAATGCATGCCTTCCTGAAAGTCCGTCGAACGGAGGGTGCAAAAAACAGGTTTCCGATCAACTAACTGTTTGGAATAGTTGAGTTTGTCGCACTACTGATTTGAAGAGGGGACGGGAAATATATGGCATGACTGACAATAAGATCTGAAACATCCACAGCTAAAAAATCTACCG
>MU951287.1:0-26301 GCA_036418165.1 Cooperia oncophora
GCTGCGTGAAGCCCCGCCCACTGTGAGAGGCTCCGCCCACTTTGAAGAAGCCCCGCCCACTTTTCAAAAATGGTGCAAATCGGCAGTATAGAGCCTTGGCTTGCATGCTAGGGTATTGCTGATCATTCGGAATAAACTTTGCCGGATTTTCTTGTTCCGAGTGACGACGAGACCCTAGCATGCAAGCCAAGTCTCTATACTGCCGATCTGCACCATTTTTGAAAAGTGGGCGGGGCTTCTTCAAAGTGGGCGGAGCCTCTCACAGTGGGCGGGGCTTCACGGAGCAGTCCAAAAATGCAAAAATTTTGAAAAAATATCAAAATTCCGCAAAAAGCAAGTGGGCGTGGCCAAGGGGCGGAGCCTGAATTGCCGGAGCATGAATGCGCGGTTACGAGTATCTTCGCTGTGCAAAGAGTGGATGTGAAATAAAGTTGAAAAAGTTATGAAATTTCGAAGTTTGCAACAAACCTTTAAAGACTGGGCGGAGTCGGCCATGTGTTGAAAATCTATGTCCGCGCTGACAAGTAGGCGTGACCGTCGGGCAGGGTTCGCAGTGGTGTCTGGCGTGATCTGGTAACACGCCCCATCTCTTGCAGAGACGCTGACTGTTAATTAACTAAATGTATTTTGAGACACTACGCCCAAAGGGAACTGCTGGAGTTATGATACGAATTCGGTCACAGCTCAGAGATTCGTTTTGTCCGAACAACGATTTTTTCCACAATCCACGGGCGAGTTTACCACTCTCCTCACCTCCATTCTCCTTGCCGTCAAGGTAATTTTTTACGCTTCTCATATCGATTTTTTATTCGCCCTTTCTGAAATGGTGAAGAAAAGGCTGCTTAAGAAGTAGAAGCGATATATGCTGCAAAGAGCATTTGCGTATCGAATCATGTTTCCTTTCAAACATTGACAGTAAATACCGATAGCGTACAAAGCCCTTTTAATGGCTGGTGAGGATCAAGTATTAGGTTGTCCGGAAAGTTCTCAGCGTTTTGTGCACCTATTTTTTGTACATTCACTGCTGATTAAAAACTCATTCTGCCTTGCTTCTCAGTAGCACATCCTGTAGAGAATTTCTTGCGCTATCTGATGGTATAATTGCCGTTTCACCATTGCTTGATAAACCCCCTTTTTTCAAGATTTTTTCAAGCATGTGAAAAGAGCACTTCGGACGATTTTTTTCTTCGACTATAAATTGGGGCAATCCGCAATCGAAACAGCTCAACAAATTAACCAGGTGTGGGGGCCCAATAGTGCTAGAGAAAGCACTGTGCGGCAATGGCTCAACAAATTTCGTTCTGGAGATTTCAGCCTTGAAGATGAACCTCATAGCGGTCGACCTAAAGCAATATCTGACGAGGATTTTAGGGGGATTTTGGAGGCTGACCCATCCCAAACAGTTCGTGATAGCATCAAACAGTTGAGAGATATAGCAGAAGAGCTAGCTAGGCAAATCCACTGTTGCAGATGGTCTGGAACGCATTGGGAAGGTTAAAAGAAAATCGACAATTGGGTGCCCCACAATCGGAGTGACCGGCAGGAATCGGCACGTCTCGAGGTTCCTTCTGCATTGCTTTTGCGCGGAAGAAAACGACACTGTTTTTGGACGGATTGTCACCTGGTGACAAAATGAGTCATTAGTATAATAACAGAACGTTCCGGACAGTGGTTGGATTTCGACGAACCACCGAGGTAATTTTCAAAGCCGAACCCTCACAAAAAAGATTCTGGTCACGGCTTGGTGTCATGGCTATGTGATCCGAACTCTAACTTTTATCACGCAGGCCAGAAACCATCCAGCAGAACCTATACTGTGAAGAAATCGACGAATTGTACCGAAAATTTTGTCAGATGCAGCCAACACTTATCAAAAGAAAGGGTCCGATTCCTTTGCATGACAACGCCCGCCCACGTTTCACAAATCACTATCCATAAATTGAATCAAATGGGGTTGAAGTTCTACCTCAACCGCCATATTCTTCAGACCATGTTTCGCCAAACCGCCTCACTTTTCTAACATTTTTTCAGATTTCAACTCGCTGAAAATACTTCATAATAGGACAGGCAAAATAGCTTTCGTAGAATATTGTGAACTCTCGACCAGTCCGGTTTTGTTTATCTTTGATGGGATTTCTCGACTGCTCTCATTGCAAAAGTGTGCTGATTCGAACGGTGCTTGTTTCGATTGAATCCTATGAGTATTAAAAAAGTTACGATCGTTTGAAGTGAAACACCCAAAACGCTGAGAACTTTCCGGACAACCTAATATAATGCCCTATTCTAAATCGATGTCATGGCTTTTACTTGAAGCCATTCGTACGGGTAAGTACTTGAAGGCTGTGCAAGAATGATGGTCTGTACCCGTGGAATCGTATTCACTATTGCGGCTTGAAAGTGAGGTGATGATTGGTAAGGTTGTGGTAGTATTCACGCAGTCATTTGCGCGGCAGCGCTTTTGTAGCGGTATTTGATCGTTGCCTGAAGTTGGACCTTGTAATAATAACAAAAGCTGACAGAGATGCAACTGCTCTAGATATTGATTGCAAGAGCTAGAGCAGTGTGCCAGAGCTCTTTATTAGATTAAATTTATGCTGATCCTCTCGCTTCTTTTGAGAACGTCTAATTAGTGGCAAGTACCATAGAAAACCGAAAAAAACAATCCGAAAACAGACTGCCTCTACAGATGATCTGAATCCTTTTGTATAAGCAAGGCGGCACACTGGTTTTGGGGTCGAATAAGTCGGCTTCTCTATAGCATGCAAGTACACTCGATATCGGAAGCGGGGGTGTAGCGTGTTGGCGACTTTTCTTTGGAAAAGGCGCGACTGCGATAATTGATCATGGACATTGACTTAATATTTCAATCTACCCTTGCCACGTGCAAAGATAGTATGACAGTTGTCTCAAATGAAAATATATCATCTAAACACATGCAACGCCAAGTTGCAAAAGCACCTGTTTACGAGATATGGAGCATTACGGATCTCGCTTGTATTACATCTTAAGGTCTTCGGAACACGCCTGCGCTAATTCCTCGTGGGTGGGACCAATTAGCAACAATCAGCTGAATACTGATCCCCGATCGCATGGTTCTATTGGGTTGTCCGGAAATGCGTTTTGCGTTTTGAGTGTTTCACTTTAAACGATCATAACTTTCTTAATACTCATCGGATTCAATCGAAACAAGCACGGTTATCAGCACATTTTTTAGGAAAAACTGGGTTGTCGAGAATCTACGAAATCCACGAAGGCTTTTTTGCTTGGTCCTAATTGATGAAGTATTTTCCAGCAAGGAAGTTCTGAAATGTTTTTGAAAGGTGAATAGTCGTAGGGAAGGATTGGAGAATATGGCGGCGAGTTAGATCAACACCCAATTTCGTTCATATTATGAATAAGTGATTTGTGAAACGTGTGGCGGCGTTGCTGGCTAAGAATGGAGGCTCTCGGTCGAAAGGTGCTGCTGCCTGACGCAATTTTCGTACATTTGGATCCGATTTGCTTCCACAGTAAGACTCTGTGTGATGGTTTGGCATGTGACAAAAAGTTACAGTGGATCACACCAGCCGATGGCTACCACACTGTGACCATACCTTTTTATCGTGGAGACTCGGCTTTGGAAATTGCCTCAGGGGTGGCCGAATTAACCACTGTCCGAAACGTCTCCTGTTATCATACATGATCTCCTTTTCATCACACGTGACAATTCGGTCCAAAAGCGGGTCGTTTCTGTTGTGCAAAAGCAGTGAAGAAGAAACCTCGAGACGTGCCAATTTCTGCCGGTCACTCAAATTGTGGGGCACCCACTTGTCGAGTTTTTTCACCTTCCCAATGCTTTTCAGACCATCCGCAACAGTGGATCTGCCAACGCCTAGCTTTTCTGCAATCTCTCGAACTGTTTGGGATGGGTCACCCTCCACAAATGCCTTCAAATCTTCGTCAGGTATTGCTTTAGGTCGACGTACAGAATCATCATTCAAAGGCTGAATATCTCCAAGAATGAAATTTGTCGAACATTGTCTGCACGGTGCTTTGCCACACCAGAGGACCCGCCACTGGTTTACATTTTTCGAGCTGTCTCGCTGCGGACTTGCCACATTTGTAGTTGAAAGAACAATATCGTCCAAAGTTGCTCTTTTGACATGCTTGAAAAACTCTTGAAAAAAGGGGGTCAATCAAGCAATGGTGAAACGGCAATTATACCATCAGATAGCGCAAAGAATTCTCTTCAGGATATACTACTGAGACGCAAGGGATAATGAGTTTTTAATCAGCAATGAATGTACAAAAAAATAGTAAACAAACGCTGAGAACTTCCCAACCTAATACTTAGGCATTGTTCAGACATCGTGACGGCAGCACTTCTGTCGCGTGATATGCCATTCAATGCGCATGCTTTCGACTGCATCGGTAGCGATCGTCTGAACACTGTCTTAGTGAATTGCTTGAACGCCAAAGCTTCGATGGAATTCCGCGATATTCCAAAAGCAGTTCCCAGCAATACGCGGCATCATACTGTTTACTGTTGCTCCCCTTGAATTCATTCACCTCGGAAATTGCGCATCCATCGCTCCTTCGGACCAACTTCCACTTCACGCTTTTGTGCTGAAGACTGTTCAATATTTGTAGGGATGTTCCGAGTCTGATGTTGATTTCACTCAGGTGATTTTAGCACAAGTGGCTGGAACCATTACCAGTTTCATGATTCCAACGTTGTTCATGGTGACAAAGTAGATCTACAGCAGTGTTATTGGATTTTCATTTTCAGGCCATTTCCAATGCTGTCAGGAAAGCCGGCGTGGCTGCTCTTTATGGAATTTCTAGGAAGGCCAATGTACTAGAGGAAGAGGTCACTTATAAATGTCATTGCTTATACAGATCGATAGTTTAAACAACGCATACTGTTCAGATCAAAGACCTGTACGTAATGAGCAAAGACCTGTTCATCAACATGATTACCTCATCGTTCGCATGTAGTGGAATTGTTTCAAAGGAGAACGATGAGGTTAGTAATTTCCTTCCAAGCAGCTGTAATAATATGTGAAGAGAACTAAACTGGAACGAAGTGAATTGGAACGACCCATTGCAAAGCAATTCCGTGTGAACGCAAGACCTCGGGCGCGGCAAGGCGTTAGAATTTACTGCTCCGGTGAGAGAAAAATGAATGCGGTCCGAGATCGCAAATTGGTGGACTGCCGTAAATACTCCAAAAGGATAAAGAAAGATAAGGAAACACAATACCTCAACCAGTAGCACACTTTTCAGAACGTTTCAGAAAATAGATGACATGCCTGCACGATGAGATATAATAAAAACGGAGCACTGAGTGAACGCGGCCCAATTTAGAATTCTGCCGTAGTGGCGGTGCACAGTTTGGCTGTCGAGGGCCCCTGGTCGATGAACACACCTCGAGATTCGCTCGGCGACTATTACTCCTCCCTTTTTACCATCGTCAGTTCCAGCAGTAAGGAAATCTGCTTAGGGGAAGGGATTGCTTTTGAATTATGTGTACGTAACTGCATGTGGCTTCGGAGTATAGTCAGTTAATCCGTATTGCATTGTACCTGCAAGAGTCATCGCGAGGTCAAGAGGCACCGCTCCGAAGCCACATACAATTATATTCACATAATAAGAGCGATTTAATAAAAAGTCCACATTTTGACGTTAAACGGAAGTGCCCACGGACTGTTATGAAATGTAGACAGTTGCTGGTTCAGGCACAGGTAGATACAGCCTATGTATACTTGTGCTGGCGCACACGGCGCGAGAAATACAATGCACACTCCACCCGTCTCTACCTGGTCTGGCAACTGTCTACTGCCGTAAACTCACAACAGTTCCGTACCGGCCCCGTCATCGCCAAGGTGTGGGCTTTAAGTCTCAACAGATAAACAGAAGAGGGAAACCTTGTACTACGTGCTAAATTGATCCCACGAATACGAATGAGGTTATTTAGCGTTACACTCCATCAAATCCTCTTCTCTAGAACTTACTAGTGAGAATGGTTGTGGTTGTATAATTCAGGTAATCATTGCTGATGAGATTAAAAGGGGGAAGTACATAATATCCTTCGATCCGCTCAACGGGTCCTCCCAGATCGACAGCACGGCTCCTATGGGTGAGTTACTCGCTTCCGTAAATACAAATTAGTAGAAGTGAACTGAATCAGTAATGGGTAAACTATTTTCGTGTCTTTATGTTGTTTCTCCTTTTAGGTGTGATTTTCGGAGTCTGGAAGAAACTCACCGATGGAATGACTGCTGCTACGAAAGACGATTTCATGCAACCGGGCAGGTGAGCAAGGCAATTCAATGTATTGCATCATTATTAGTAATGTGATTTTGTACACCTCAGTTCCATGGTGGCTGCTGGCTATTGTATTTATGGTTCATCAACGATGGTAATTCTTTCTACGGGAAGCGGTGTAGACGGTTTCACTCTTGATCCGGTAGGTTTTTCCTTACGTTACTTCACTTCTCTACTCAAAGGCAGTGGGCACAATGGCTGGGGGTTGGGGTAACTTCCAAAGTCATTGGTGGTAGTGCGAGAAGAATTTGACATACCCCGCTCACCCATTTCATTAGTAAGGTTGCTAGCCGCCCGCCGTCAGCGGTCGCACCTACTGCCCTTAAGATTCATGAACGTGAGTGAAGTGAGGGTGGGAAGGAGGAGTAGTGTTTGCCACCTAGGGGAGCATCTGATGGGTAAATCCAGATAACCACCCAATAAACTCCCGATCCGCTGCTCGTATGTAACTTTTATTCGTAAGTAATCGATGCTGAATACATGAGGCATAAAGGAATTTATTGCAGAGCATTGGGGAATTCATACTTACACATCCTAAAATACACCTTCCTAACAAAGGAAAGATCTACAGCATCAATGAGGGAAACGCAAAAAATTGGTCGGCTGGTCTTGCTGCTTACATACATGACAGGAAGTTCCCACCAGTAAGCAGATTTTTCATTTCTAGTGAGAATTCGAAATTGTCCAGTACACTGGAATGATCCCAAGGCCTGTATTGTTCCAGCTGTTCTGTAAACAGTAAAGCATAAAACTGCAGGCTGGCAAGAAAGTGATGACTCAGCGTCACGTCGGATCATTAGTGGCTGACATCCATCGCACACTTTTCTACGGAGGAATAGTTCTCTATCCACCCACGAATGATGCCCCGGACGGAGAGGTGAGGATCGTGTCTTTCATGAGGTCGACTTCCCCCTGGTGCCCACTTAGAGTGCGGCAACACTGTATGCTTTTGGTCAGGCACCGAACTCATCTGCTTGCGTATTTGTTGACAACCCGTGTAGGACAAAATCGTTGTTTCACCTTTCGCGGCAGTCAGTTCGAGAATCAGATGCGAGCAGAATGCTGCTATGTCTTGAATATGCATGATGCCCTGTTGCATGTGTGATTATGTCTTGTTGCTCCGACCTCCTGTTGCGAATGTCTCCAAAGACATATAGGGACAGCGGCCGTTAAAGCATAGTAAGATGCGAAAGGACACGTGCCCAGTCAGGAGACCCCACCTGTGTGTCACTGTGTCACCTGGTGTTGGAGAACCACCTGTCATACAATTGGCATCGTAGCAAATAGTTGGGCCGATTTCAAAAGGGACAAACTGATCCGACCTGCGGCAGTTTCACTGGTTGTTTCCTTCCGAAATCGATCACTAGGCGACTACCATTGGTAAAGCAAGAAGGCGGGGGGTGGGGGCCCCCTACTGATTGCCGTGGCGTGTTACAAACTGTACATGGTTTCCGATCCTGTACTTTAATGGTTGCTCCAGCACTGATTCTGGAGCCGTGGACCCAAGCAATAGTCAACAGCCGTTGTTGTTCTGTGAAGTGGTTGTTGCTTGGTTCACGATTGTAGAGTAAATGCTGGAGCTACCAATAAAAGTAACGTTGCCCACTGTTGTCGTTGAAATCGTTGTTCTTCATGTCATTACATGCCAATCTGCTACAGTCTGGTTCCTAATTGATATATCAGGCTTACGACGTGGCTGACGCCTGAGCGTTGTTCCCTTTGTCTCTCAGAATTAGGTTTCTCCTACTCTTGCAACGAAAGGAAGTTCTGTTCTGGTTTCGAATGCCTTAACAAATCACGAAAAAATTATAAATAAGAGGTCAACCAATATCTTCCAATGGAAGCCTGCAGAAAGTAATCGATTCTTCGTTTGTAGAAACCCTGCTTTAGTAAAGACGACCAGTGACAAGTTTTGCATATTTCCAATGCACTGTAATAATACATTTCCAATGTATTATTACCCGAAACATCAACGCATGGGTGGTGCTTGGAGCTCCGACCTGAAGAATAAGAGTCCACAAGGACACTACTGTTTACTGAACCCTAGCTTTGGTAGATCCCCATTGAATTTCTAGTACTCTTCTTTACGAGTAGCGGTTTCCCGTGGTAGGTGGTAGTCGCTCGAAAGACCTAGTTACCTATTCCTGCAGCTGCGCTTTATCACACAAAAGACTTGTTTCATTTCAGCTAAGTCTCCTGTATGAATGCGCTGCAATGTCTTTCATCATCGAGCAAGCTGGAGGTCTCGCGAAGACGGGAAAGGTGATATGAACCTATGCTTCTTTCTAACAGAGATTCCGTGAAAGCATCAGAGTTTCAGCGTGCGCTACTAGACGTCATTCCCGACAATACTAATCAACGAACGCCTTTCTACGCTGGAAGTAAGGAGGATGTAAAGGAGTTACTCACTTACATCAATAACGAGTAAATTAATGAGAACTTTTCATGCTTAAGTCTCATTAAACAATAAAGGGTTTTTATTACATGGTCATCTTGTGACTTCGCGGCCGAAAAGTGAGCGTTCTTGTTGGAAATCGACCGACCAGACTTCGGAACTCGTATGTCTACATCACAAGTATACCCTTTCAATATACCCTTTCAACGGTAAACCACCTAAGGGGGGGGGGGTAACGCCCACCTTGGGTGGTTGACCGCTATAGTCAACGCGTCCCTCTTTGCTGAGCATTCTACTGAGATTTGGATAGAAGTGGGGAACGATATCAAGACACTGCAGGACTAACTGGCAGGCGTACCCTTTGTGTGTGCAAGATGAGCACGTATGTAGCTATAGAAGGGTAACATTCCAACCATTCGAGATTGTGAGCCAAGTGAGATAAAGGCTTTCGACTGTATTGCTCTTCATTAAGAATACACTTTGTATGGTCGCAGTTAGTCGGGTTGATCCGGGGGGGGGGGTAGGCCGGACCCACGGATAGCATTGCCACCACTGGTTATTTTCTTCCTAACAATAAGTCGATCACTAGCCGATCAATATTGGTAAAGCAAAGCAGCCGAAAACGGCTCATTCTGCCCACCCTACACCGCCCCAGATGGATTAGGATTTTACAAACTGTACGTCTCGATGGACATGCTTCGAAGAAACAATTCTACCAAAATGTTAGTCTGATAAAGTTTGCGAGAAACCAAGCGGAGGTGAAGGGGAGGATGCTCAATGGTTACTTCTCTACATTACGGTCTTCATACCGAGATAATTAAAGATCGATCTGGGTCCGAGCTTCATGAGCGAGCTTCATAGTCGTATGTGGGCGACTTTATAGAATACTGACAGAAACGTGAAGGTTTCGTAATTAACCAGGTCTTCTTTACAGCCTTGTTGAACGAAGCGCCGTGATGAACTGCTTTCCCGCTACTGAGACAGGGCTTTCAGCTCAGTTCTCTTTTAGCAAGGGCTTGAGAAAGACGGTCCACGCACTTGCCGAAAAACCGCTGTGATTCCTTCTTCTGCCGGTGCTTTCTCTCATGGCACTGTCTGTTTTACATGGCGTACTTCTGATGAGAAGATGGGTAGTACTACACTTGATACTCGTCAACTTTTCATCTTGCAGTGGGGAGATCCGACCTCAAAAGAGTGGAACAGAAAGTCGCCAGACATTGCTCCTATTCCAGTATCACAGAACAGCGGGATAAATTCTCAGTTTTGACATGCGAAGTCATCAAGACATGCGCTGCTATCTCTTGTGTGCTTTATCGGAATAAGCAATTGGTGGAGCACGGTTCTGGCAGGGTGCGATTGCCGTTTTCCATTGCAGATGATGGGGCGGACACGCCCCATTCAAATTGGACAAGCCTGTAAACAAGTGCTTAGACTAGCCATGGACCTTCCTAAATCTTATGAACACACCAGTTGGATTGGCCGGCTTCGCAGTGGGTCCCTGAGAGAAATTTTCCATGTGAGGGAAGGGCCAGTCGGATCGATCCTATCGCTTTCCACATTTTCCGCCCTCTGGGCTTGTTTGAAGTACGAACTTTTGAAATTTTTGTAGCAAGCCCCGTCCACCTATAGCCCAATTGGGATGTGCCTTCTTCACTTAATTCGCCAGCTGACTCCCTATCGTTTCCCCCATTTTTCTCTCTCCATGCTCATTTGGAACAGAATTACGAATTTTCAGAGGTTTTATAGCAAGCCCCGCTCACCTATAGCACCCCCACCCAATCAAGGTGTGCCTCGTTCAGCTCATTCGCCATCCGATTTTCTATCATTTCTCACATTTTTCGCTCTCCGGGCTCATTTGGAACTGAATTACGAATTTTTGAAATTTTTGTAGCAAGCCCCGCCCATCTATAGCACGCCCTGCCCAATCAGGGTGTGCCTCCTTCAGTTCATCCGCCAACTGATTCCTTATCGTTCCTCACATTTTCCACTCTCCGGACTTAGAACTGAATTACGAATTTCTGAAATTTTTGTGGCAAGCCGGTCCACCTATAGCCCAATTGGGGTGTGCCTCCTTCAGTTCATCCGCCAACTGATTCCTTATCGTTCCTCACATTTTTCGCTCTCCGGGCTCATTTGGAACTGAATTACGAATTTTTGAAATTTTTGTAGCAAGCCCCGCCCATCTATAGCACGCCCCGCCCAATTAGGGTGTGCCTGGTTCAGTTCATCCTCCAACTGATTCCTTATCGTTCCTCACATTTTCCGCTCTTCAGGCTTATTTGGGAACCGAGTTACGGATTTTCAAAATAAAATTTCACTGGCTAGGGGCACGCCCCGCCCATAGTGGGCGGGGCTTAGCTCAGTTCATGCGTGTTCCGTACATCTTGGCCCATGCCCTACCCATCCCACCCTTGACCCGCCCCCTCCAACTGGCTCTTCAGGTGATTCCGAATTTCCGGACAGACAGACAAACAGACAAACAAACAGACGTTGCCGTTTATATATAGTAGTGATAGTGATTTGCTCGCGTAGACAGGCGTTGCGTCTACTTGCACCATCTTACTACATCTGTGGGAGCCCAAGCATGGCGCATCCAGAAATAAGTAAGGGGAGCTGAACCAACTACTGCTTGTTCCTGTTTCACGAAGGGATGCATTCCTGGATATCCGAATACGCCCATTTGAAACGGTTAGCAGAAAACGGGTTTTTCGAGCAGCTCGGAGTACCCTTCAGAGAATCCAACGCGATTATCTCATGAATCCCGGAAACTTCAGAAACAATTTAAGTGGTTTTTGAGAAGAGGAAATCTCTGAAATTCGACGTTAATTTTGGATTTGCACGGGAATTTGAGCACAACAGTCTATTGGGTGGAGCACAGCACCTGTACGGTGTAGATCCACACAGCCGTTTTCTCTAACAGGAGTTTCCGGAAAGACCTGAGGATCCCTAACTCGCTCAGTTGACACGGCAGTAGTAGAAAATAGTAATCTTGAATTCTTTAGTTTTCACCTGTGTCAAGCCTGGCCCTTATGGCTTTCCACATTGGCTGAAGTACCACATGTATTAGAATACCAGAGTTGCCAACCAAACACCTGTAAGTAGAGAGATCCTGTCTTGTGAACCTACGAAAGGTTTTGGAGTTTCACTCGTACAGAAATTCTTTGGCTGGGTAAGGTTCAGTGCTGGAAGGTGCTCAGAAGCCAGGGGGATCTTTAGCTTGGCACTGGATTCTTCCCATAGGTGTTGGAAGAAAATGCAAATAAAAAGGCGAAAAAACAACAAACCTTGAAGGGGAGGGTTCGTATTGATCCATCTTTTAAAGGAGAGGGTCTATGGGCTCGAACGAAATCCCCAGTCAATGATGTGTTCTTTGCCATGCCCACAGAAGCCGCCATCAACTATATCTCATGAAACTCGAAAAAATTTCCTGGCCATTAGTTCAGCATTTCTGGAGCGTATACAACGTAAGCTCGGAATCATTAAATATTTATGACATTATAAATACATGTCCGTAAATCGAAGCAATGACACATTACGATGAAAACAACAAACATTCAATATTATCAAAACCAAACAGAAAGGCAGGAGATCATGTGGAGCCAAATGACTTTGATAGAATCGTATCTGAAAACAGGTTTTCTTGAAAGGAATCTCAAGAGTTTTCCTAATCTCTCACTTACCTAGTACCCTGAATACTTTGAATTAGAATATAGTACTTTGTTGATGAAGTTTTTTGACGCTCATCGTTCGTCGATGATGCTGTACACAACCGAATGATAGTAAATCGCGGAAGCAACGTCGAAAATCGCCATTATCCATTGTATAGATAATCGGATTCAAGACCTGTAACAATAATAAGAAATCGGAGCTTCAGATCTTCACCAGCTGAAGGAACGGCACCAAGGGAAACTGCACGCACCCGCACCCGGAAATATTAGGTTGTTCGAAAAGTCCTGCGACACTTTGATTGAATATTCTAGAAAAAGACCAAAAATCATTTTGAATGTTTTTATCTCCTGATTAGTGGAGACTGTCTCCTGGGGTTTCTGAAAATGGGTATATCATGGCTCCGTGGAAGTTTTCAAAGCTTAAAAATACCTCAGAGATCGAGGTACTTCTCGACCTATCCCATATTATGAGTTCCTGTAGGGCAACTCCGCCATAGTCGAGGAAGCTAACACTTACGTTGTCTTGAGGAAGGATATCGCTTGCCATAGCAGAGAGTTCCTTTTGCATCAGCGCTTCCAGGCTGGACTTATTCAACTCGGAAGTAGGCAATGTATAGGTCGGCCACCAGCACAGAATGACGGCCCTTTACTCAAGCTTCTTGAGGCGCAGCCGAACGTAACCACCAGTAAGTTGGCAACCTCTCTAGGCTCCACCTAACTGACAACTGCCATGCTTCTCCGCAATCTCGGTTATCGGAAAAATTTTTATGAAGGATGCCTCATGAGTTGAACCCCTCTGACAAGTCATACCGAATGACCGTGACTGAGTTTTTTTTTCCTTGTACACACTGGAGGAACATTTGTGAGATCTTGTGGTTGGTAGAGAGTGGTGGGGTCCTTGCGTACATCTTGCACATGTTCCTCGCAGGATCTCTCAAAGAAAAGTAGATTGCACAGCCAAAAGCAGATGTGCATGGGATAAAGATTTCAGTAGGTTATTGGTGGGACTTCAAAGCGGTATCTCTGGATACTAGCATAACGGTAAGGACTACAGTCCACTCTAACCAACCTCACAACATGGATGACGTCACGCTTGAATTCTTCAAAAATACTCAATTTTTCTCTACCGCTCGGCAATGCGAAGACCGCATGTTAGGATCAGGCCACACCAAAAGATCGTGGATCTTGATCTGAGAATGCGACCATACCCAGCTTATTCATCAAAGTTAGCAGTCTCTAACTACTACCTTTTTTGATCCCTACCGCATCCTTAAGAAGGCAAAAATTCCGAAAATCGACGTCTACTCAAAAATGAGGTCCACCTCTTCTTCTTATCATAGTTGCCGTAGTTCTATAAGAATGGAAATGAGAAGCTGTGCAAAAGAAGGGCACTAGTCCTAGTCCTTAGTGGTGATTACCTTGTAGATTGGAGATGTCTTTTAGTGACTGAAAATTTAGTCCGAAAAATTGGTCAAAGTGTCGCAGGACTTTTCGAACAACCTAATATAATACCGCTCCCGTTTTGTGGTCATCGATGGTTTGAGACAGATTCTTCCGTCGCAAATCGTCCTATTGCCATAACTTCCGTAGAAACATTTCGAGGCGACTAGAAGTTGCACCAATGGATAGCTCAGACCATGGCGAAATTTGATGCACTAAGAAAAACTTTCCATCGATTTTTTGGTCTTATACTGAGAAGTTCCACAAATGTCTCCCATCACGCGAGGCGCCACCAGGAGACACGACCGGTCGTGAACCCTCCGGTCCGATAAGGCTCCGATCTGAGCTCTCAAAAGTCGCAGATATCAGCTTATTCGGGAATATGAGCTTTCGCTTGATCATTCATATCGGCTTTGATGAGGTTTTGATAGAATTTAGTCCAAAAGAGAGGTACAGTACTCTCCATTGTTCTAAGCTTGTAGCCTTTCTGCACGAAATCGTCTGAACTCTCTGGGAAGTATTCAGAGTCTCTCATTGTGAAAATGGGAATCGGCTCCAGCTCTGAGTGGTTCTATCGTTATTCTCTCTTGAACGTGGAAGTATCCTTTCATTCTATAAACCAGTAACTTTGTGTGTCGGTTTGTATGTTTGTATGTATGTAGTTTGTAGGTATGTATGTATGTTTGTCTGTCCGTCCGCAAAATACTTCACGGGTTCGAGTTCGCTGGAGGCGAAAACGACCGCTAGGCAAACCGGTAACCGACTGGGAGGATGTAGCAGTCCAATGATTTGATTGTGATAACAGCCTCCGCTATATAAGACAACCATTCGGTACACTCCGAGCCATTGCACGAGCTGCTGGCGTGGCAGCTGGACGTGTGCTCGTGCGGGGCAGGGTGGGGTGCCGGGTCGCCCTGCCTCCCTCTCCTGCACGTGCTCAGCCGGAGCTGAGCACATGTATGGGAGGGAGGCAGAGGGGAGGGGCCCGGAAGGGGGTGCAGGGAGGGGTGCGTAGCGCGCGCTTGAGTAGAAACGAGCAGCAAAGGAGGAGGAAACAACCGGTAAGAAAACCGCTAGGCTAATCCATGTTACCGTTACGAATTGAAAAGTTGTTTTGGTCATAATAACACTTTCCACTATATAAGAGGACCACCACACTCCGAGCCATTGCACGGGTTTCTCGTGTGGTAGTTGTAGTGAGCGCGCGCAAGGGGCAAGATGGGGAGGGAGTGGCGAGTACGGAAAGGGATGAGGTGAGGAAGGTGGGAGTGGGTACCGAGTGACCTCTTCTCACTCCCTTGCGCGTGCTCAGTCGGATCTGAGCCCATGCAGGGGAAGGAGGCATATGGATTGAATCGGGCAAACTGGGTACAGTAAGGGGATGCGTAGCGTACGCTTGAATAGGAGCAGGCGGCAAGAACCGCTAGCAAAACTGCAAGCTAATCCATGTTACAGCAACGAACTAAGAAGTTGTTTGGATTGTGAATCGCTCCCGCTATCTAAGCCAACCACTGTGATAGACTCTGTGCTATTGCAGGAGCTGCTCGCTTGGGAGCTGGACGTGAGCACGAGCAAGGCGGTGGTAAGAACAGTGGCGGCGTAGTGTCCCTATGTTGCACCAGCTGGCGGCTGCATACCACGTGCGGGAGTGGGCGCCGGTTAAATAGGGTCAGTGGGATATGATGTGGTGAGGGGGATACCAGATGAGAACGGCGATTTCGCGATTAGGAGCACATAGCGCCTGCGGCGGTAAGGCGTCTACGGTTGCGATAAGATGAGAAGAAAATGGATCGACCGCAATCGGAACTGAACCGATTAATGTTGCATTATCAAATTGTGGTAGCGTTTTGATAGTCATAACACCCTCCACAACATAACACAACCATTTAGTGCACTCAGAACCATTGCACGGGCTATTCGCGTAGCAGCTGAGCGTGACCTGTAGGGTGGCTGAGCGGGGAATAGCTGAGGTTAGTTTGGGGATAGGTGAGGTGAAGGGGTACCATACGCGACCGACGCTCGCCTGAACAGGAGCACGCAGCGACTGCGGAGACCGAAGCATCCATGGCTGTCATAAGATGGGGAGGAGAGTAATCGATTATCCATGACCAGATTTTGAACTTTTCATTATGAAAGTGCCCTGCGATCATATGGCGCGTTCTACATTTATTTGATTAGAAGACAGCGGTTAGTCACCATGAGAGCATCAGACAGTAGTATCGCCCTGCTTATGCCTTACTTTGCTCCTTTCTTTCACGAGCTAAGAAGTGAGGCTCTAAAGCAGTTGCATGAGCCCGGCGAAGCCGGGCTTCCAAGAAGGAGGAGAGCTCGGCGTTAGCCGGGCGATCCGACTGGTACCACATAATATTGCATTTGCTTACGATTTTTCGAAGAAGTGACATCATGCAAAGTGGCACTCAGCTGACTTTTCATAATTTGTGAAAAGTTGGCAATTAATTTAACCAAATACAGAAGCCTGTCACATGATCAGGCGTAAGTTTACGTACTGCCCTCTTAATCACTGGATACTCGTCAAAATCTGCAAGTCGTGAGATCGAGAGCAACATTCTGAATTATCCTCCCAGGAAAGAATAACGAGGAAACCACTCGGAGGTGGAACCGCCGAATTCATGATAGGAGACCCTGAACACTTGCCAAAATGTTTTGACTGACTCGTTTCACCTAAAAAGTACGGGTGCAATGGTGGATAATTGTATCTTCCTACAATTATCCACCATTGCACCCGTACTTTTTTCTGAAACCTTGTCAAAGCAGGAACCTAATCAATAAGAGAATGTGCTATTCCCAAATATAACGATATCTGCGCCTGTCGAGAGCTCGGACTGGGTGCCCTGATCGGAGTGAAGGGTTCACAACGCAGTTGTTTTTCCAAGCGTCACCGCACGTAAGCCTCAACTGTGGAATTTTTCAGGGATATGTCCAAGATAATGATGGAAAGTTAAATCTTCACAGAAGGTGAGATTCGCTATGGTCTTAGCTATCCATTGGTGCAATTTTCAGTTGCTTCCAGCTATTTCTACAGAAGTCACGGCAATACGATGGTATGCCGCAATCTGTCACAAGCCGTTCATTGGCCATAAATTACATAGGAGCAAATCAGGGGTACGGTCTGGCGCCAAGCCAGCAGGTTTCCCGCCATTTGTTGGCGTTTGCCCTTTCAGCGTTTGAAGGGGAACGGACTGGAGTTGTGCCAAGTCAGCTGACACGCCCATGAGTCCGAAGAGCGATATTGTAACAGTGACTCAATACACATAAAAACGACAGTGCAGTCATATCCGAGTGGAAGCGGACTATCGCATGGATGGGATTGTTCCTATAGAACCGCTCCTCGTTGGTGGACCTCATTTCTGAGTCAGAACAAAGGGAACGGAGATCTCGCGCTAAGAGTGTGATTAGAAGGTTTCTGAGTGCACGGTGTAGAAAACTGTTCAAGACTTACAGAATTCGAATAGCCAAGCCAAAGGAAGAATTCGCTGATAAGCTTGAAGGCACTGGAAGAGCTGACAGACGTGGCAAACACTTCAATCAGGTACATGACGAAGAACGGCATCCAACAAATAATGAAACCTGAAATTTGCAGATTTTATCATATCTTTTTCATCTCATTTCTCATCTATATGGCTGGAGCTTTTTCATCGTTCTGCTTTTTTAGCTGAGATGCATGCAGAACGCGCAGAGAAGTTTATCATTATGCACAAACTCAACTGTGCCCCACTGTTGCTATGGCATCATTGGCTACCGCCAGTTGTCAACCATCAGAGATATTATTATATTTTGCTGCTATGTTGAGAACGCTTAACAACAGGGATCCAGTGTTGGAATGTGGTGACGGTCACTGTTCGTCAAAATTTATTCTAAATGCTTCGACGAAGCTTCAGTGACTTTTGGCGTGAGAAATTCCGAATTGTCATGATTGGTATTTTTTATATATCGACGAGTTAGGTTACATGCAGGTTTTGAGGACAAATATTCAGCTGATAAATCAAGCCTTAGTCTTCAAATCTCGAAGTTTTTATTGAAATGGGGTAATATCAGTTGGAGTGATCTACTATACCGCATAACAACAATACCAATCAGTTTTGACGTGCTTTTCAGTTCTCCTCAGATAGCAACCATCCTTCTCGTTTTGAACCTCGTAAGCGGCTTTTCCTGGTCCCAACTGGATATGATAGTGCTCATTAGCCTTGAAGAGAAAATTCGTTAGAATAAGGTAATGCATCAGACTTGGTGAGTATCACAAACCTTAGCAAGTAAGTTATTCGGTTGTAATCGAGCATGTGCAGCTTGTGCTCGTCGTGTCATTGACGGTGCTTCTGAGTTACCTTCTGTACTTTTTCGTTTCGGAGGGACCTGTAAGCCATAGTTAATATTCAGGATAGCAGCTATACTTAACACCTTCACTTTTTCAATGATGCCATTCACTGTTTTTTATAAAATAAGCTAGTAATTATTCTTGCTTGATGCCCGTTGGTTGTTTCCCCTTGTGTCATTGTACATAGGAAGTTCGGAGTCAGCCAGCGAAATCTCTCCATCGGCAAGGAAGAAGGTGTGCGAGTTGACTCTTCTTAATTACCCTACTGACTGTAAGTACAGACCCTAGTTCGGGATATCCGGATGTTTTCGCCGGCCGCGGTAAAAGCAGCTATTTTCCTGGCCATCAAGCGGGGATTTGTGAAATCTTGCCAAGCAGTAGAACCGTACCACTGGAAGTTTGTGGAGACTACTTGTCAAATCGTAAAGCATATACTTGCCAACCCTGGAAATGCAATGAACACAGCAACGGGAAACAGCGAAAGTGCTAATCGCTTTCTCTCCGTACGGTCGCCCCCCCCCAGCCGATCTGCGCCTTACATTGTTCTTTCTCACACTTTGGGGGTTGAGGTTGACGGCACGCTTGAGAGCCATCATATCTTCGACAACGTTCAGTCAGGGCACGCCATCTTTTGTGAATGGCATCTACAACGGGGGGGGTGGGTCGTATTTGCCCGCGATGGAGGAGGGGGGGGGTCGTAAACGCATGGCCCATGTTGAAGTGGAGAGAGCGGTGATACACTGTACAAGTGAAAAAAGAAGCTCAAAAGGGACGATGTAGATGACAACAAATAGAACTAGGCACTATCGAACTATTCCTAGGCCAAGAACTAAAAAAATATTGCGGAAACTTTTTCCTCCTTCCTCACAAAAAACGTTTAGACACCTCGCCCACCAACCCTCCTCATCTGGTCTAGATAAGCAGTACTTCCAAGAATCGTTAGGGTTTTTATGAGCAGAAGCTTACTCGTTTCGTATCGAGCCTTGAGCTTGTGCAATTTATTGTTGAGCTTTTTGACTGCTTTCAAGTAGTTTGGATCTCGCAAACCCCGACCACTACTGTATAGTCGTGCCCACCCGACTTTTAGGGCAACGAAATTCGCCAATGCTCTTTTCTTGAAGCGAAAGTCTTTTGTTGATGACGGAACGAAGTTCCTTATAAGTTCATGACAGAATTTCAGGAATACATCATAGCACAAGCTGGAACTCTCAAGAGAATCAAAAATATCACGCCAGTTAACACGCATCAATTGATCACAAATGGTTTCATAATCTCCGTGGCCAAAGTCGGTCTATTTATCACTTATAACCGAACTCCTTGCACAGGACTTGCCACCCTCTTGGATTGAAAATGACATCCGCATGGCATTGGTCAGATTGTAGAAAAACGCGATCCCTACTTTACATCAGCTAAGAATAGACTGATTTGTTAGAGAAAACAATGGCGCCGAACTGTTCAAAATTGGGAAAATGAATATTGAAACATCGCAAGGAAATGAATATTCAATCAATGGAAGGGAATGGGTTGGAGAACCCAGACGTTTGCGCTCAAATTATGATACCTGCAGTGTTCAAAAGTAGCGTGCAACAGGCGTTCGCCGCCACCCTATGTTGTTCCTGTAACCAAATTTGCGGGCTCTCTCCCATAAGATGCCAGGAAGATTGAAATCCCCAACAATAACCACAGGGGACTTATTTTGACTTAGCTCCTCCAAGTAATTGACGAACTCTCTAAAGCTCTCAATGGAAGAAGAAGGGCTGCGGTATGAAACAACCAAAATGGCACATAACGAAGAAACTGTGATTTGAATGGTCAAACATGATATAAGATGAGAAATTCATCGAAGAAAGCAAAACGGTTTGGATCGAATTGTGAATGAGGGCGAGGACTCCCCCTCCCAATATTTCTCCTTCTCGGTCGCAGCGAAACACTTGGTAAGGCAGACCCGCTGATATAGTGGAGTCGTGTATAAGGTGGGGCTTACACCAAGATTCTGTAACCAAGACGGCTTTGGGATTAGTGAGGAGGAGATTCTGTAGCTCAGGAAGCTTATTATTAATTGATCGTGCATTTAGCAAAATGAATCTATCGTTATATTCGAAAGAGATCTGGTTTCCCCGCGGAGGGGGACTCGACTGAGTAGAAACCTGGCCCTAGAAGCCTATCCCAGGGCTTGTGTATACGTTATCAACAGTCCTCAAATCGGAGTCACGGACGATAGAGATCTGACTGGGTGTGTAGAGGCAATCCCGCAAAAGACGTACTCCCGGGGTCTGTCTGTGGTGACTCACGCCTAGCGGAGCCATTAGAAGAGGCATCGTTACTTTTCCTAGCTCACGCTGGAGCCGTCGAAGCCGGATACGATCCCTTGGTTCCGCAGTTTTGTGTATCTCCAGGTCTCGAACAACATACGTAAGTTTTCCTGCTTTCCTGTTAAGCTCTCCAGCTTGCCTTCTCAAGTCCCTGTCTAGATTAAGCTCTTCCTCCGTATAGTCACGCCGAGCATAAGAGTGAACGAAATCTCTTGTAAGACTCTGCCGCCCTGACCTCATGTGAGCCAGCAACCTGTCTTTCAGAGCCCTGGTCGGTAGATCGATCTTGATAATCCGTCCCCTGGCGTTCGCTCCTCTTGGCTGACCTTGGGGATGGCGATGAAGGGTGATGCCACCCCTTGCGAACTCCGCTGCCAGTTCCGAGTCGCCTGATGTCTCTATAACCTGCTTCAATGCCTCATGGTCAAACTTACGGGTCGCGATTTCGTCCTTTTGGCTCGCCCCCAAAAAAAGAATAACCCAATCCAGGCGTGATCCCTGGCGGAGGCTTGTCTTCGATTTTGGTTTCATTCGGCCCGGACTTTCACGACCGTTGAATACAAGGCGCTTTGGGACATAGGGGTGGGAGTCTCCATTGCCTCAAGTGTTGCTTCCACTGCACTGAAGGTTAGAAGATATTGTGCGCTGAATTCATCTACCTTAGCGATTTTCACATCACAGTCCTTCTCCAACCGACTGATAGTCAAAGCCTTTTCAATCCGTTCACTGCACAACTCATACTTTTCAATCATCTTCGTAGCCCCAAAGTGGCATGTCCTGACTAGTGAAAGAAGCATCATCCTGGACCGACTTTCTTTTGCTACCCCCTTGCCATAGTAGTCAATCAATAAAATCGAAATGGGTTGGTCTGGAGCCGGGTGAGGGCGGCAAAAAAAAATTTCCCCCTTAACGAAGAAAGAAGGTGATATAGATTCCCTTAGTCTATAGCAAAGATAGTACTGGAAGATTGTAAATGACTTGCAAACAGCAACAAAAAACGTCACCGATTTGTGAAGGAAGTAGAAGAATATAGTGAAGTAGAAAGTTGAGATAACGCAGCCGCACAGCGAGAAGTACTCGCGAAGAGTGAAGTGGGTCTCGTGAAAGTTTTCCATGAGAGGGAGGGCCAGTCGGACTTGTGGGGTCCCAGGTGAGAAGTTTTCCATGTGAAGGAGGGCCAGTCGGATCGGCCAGCTTTGCCGACCGATCCTCCTTCCGCGCGTGAAGTGGGTCCCGGTGAGAAGTTTTCCCTGAGAGGGAGGGCCAGTCGGATCAGTGGGTCCCGGTGAGAAGTTTTCCCTGAGAGGGAGGGCCAGTGGGATCAGTGGGACCCGGTGAGAAGTTTTCCCTGAGAGGGGTGGCCAGTGGGATCTGTGGATCCCGGTGAGAAGTTTTCCCTGAGAGGGAGGGCCACTCGGATCGCTGGGACCCGGTGAGAAGTTTTCCATGTGAAGGAGGGCCAGTCGGATCGGCCAGCTTTGCCGACCGATCCTCCTTCCGCGTGTGAAGTGGGTCCCGGTGAGAGGTTATCCCTGAGAGAGGGGGCCAGTGGATCGGTGGGTCCGGTGAGAAGTTTTCCATGAGAGGGAGGGCCAGTGGGATCGGTGGGACCCGGTGAGAAGTTTTCCCTGAGAGGGAGGGCCAGTCGGATCGGCCAGCTTTGCCGACCGATCCTCCTTCCGCATGTGAAGTGGGTCCCGGTGAGAGGTTTTCCCTGAGAGGGAGGGCCAGTCGGATCAGTGGGTCCCGGTGAGAGGTTATCCCTGAGAGAGAGGGCCAGTGGGATCGGTGGGACCCGGTGAGAAGTTTTCCATGAGAGGGAGTGCCAGTGGGATCAGTGGTCCCGGTTGACAGAGAGTTATCCCTGAGAGGGGTGGCCAGTGGGATCTGTGGATCCCGGTGAGAAGTTTTCCCTGAGAGGGAGGGCCAGTCGGATCGCTGGGACCCGGTGAGAAGTTTTCCATGTGAAGGAGGGCCAGTCGGATCGGCCAGCTTTGCCGACCGATCCTCCTTCCGCGTGTGAAGTGGGTCCCGGTGAGAAGTTTTCCATGAGAGAGGAGGGCCAGTGGATCGGTGGGACCCGGTGCCGAAGTTTTCCATGAAGGGAGGGCCAGTGGATCGGTGACCGGTGAGAAGTTTTCCCTGAGAGGGAGGGCCAGTCGGATCGGCCAGCTTTGCCGACCGATCCTCCTTCCGCATGTGAAGTGGGTCCCGGTGAGAAGGTTTTCCCTGAGAGGGAGGGCCAGTGGGATCAGTGGGTCCCGGTGAGAAGTTTTCCCTGAGAGGGAGGGCCAGTGGGATCGGTGGGACCCGGTGAGAAGTTTTCCCTGAGAGGGAGTGGCCAGTGGGATCAGTGGGTCCCGGTGAGAAGTTATCCCTGAGAGGGGTGGCCAGTGGATCTGTGGATCCGGTGGAAGTTTCTCCTTCCTGAGAGGGCAGGGCACTCGGATTCGTCTGGGACCCGGTGAGAAGTTTTCCATGTGAAGGAGGGCCAGTCGGATCGGCCAGCTTTGCCGACCGATCCTCCTTCCGCGCGTGAAGTGGGTCCCGGTGAGAGGTTACATCGAGAGGGAGGGCCAGTTGGAATCGGCTGGACCCCGTGGAGTTATCTGAGAGGGAGGGCGCAGTGGGATACTGCTCAGGTACCCCGGTGAGAATTGTTCACTGAGAGGAGGCCAGTCCGCTAGTGGTCCTTGGTGAGAGTTTTCCCTGAGTGAGGGGGCGCAGTGGGATCAGTGGGTCCCGGTGAGAAGTTTTCCCTGAGAGGGAGGGCCAGTGGGATCGGTGGGACCCGGTGAGAAGTTTTCCATGTGAAGGAGGGCCAGTCGGATCGGCCAGCTTTGCCGACCGATCCTCCTTCCGCGTGTGAAGTGGGTCCCGGTGAGAAGTTTCCCTGAGAGGGAGGGCCAGTGGGATCGGTGGGTCCCGGTGAGAAGTTTTCCCTGAGAGGGAGGGCCAGTCGGATCAGTGGGTCCCGGTGAGAAGTTTTCCCTGAGAGGGAGGGCCAGTGGGATCTGTAGGTTCCGGTGAGAAGTCTTCCCTGAGAGGGAGGGCCCGTCGGATCAGTGGGTCCTGGTGAGAAGTTTTCCCTGAGAGGGAGGGCCAGTCGGATCAGTGGGTCCCGGTGAGAAAGTTTTCCCTGAGAGGGAGGGCCAGTGGGATCAGTGGGTCCCGGTGAGAAGTTTTCCCTGAGAGGGAGGGCCAGTCGGGATCAGTGGGACCCGGTGAGAAGTTTTCCATGTGAAGGAGGGCCAGTCGGATCGGCCAGCTTTGCCGACCGATCCTCCTTCCGCGTGTGAAGTGGGTCCCGGTGAGAGGTTATCCCTGAGAGGGAGGGCCAGTGGGATCGGTGGGACCCGGTGAGAAGTTTTCCCTGAGAGGGAGGGCCAGTGGGATCGGTGGGACCCGGTGAGAAGTTTTCCATGTGAAGGAGGGCCAGTCGGATCGGCCAGCTTTGCCGACCGATCCTCCTTCCGCGCGTGAAGTGGGTCCCGGTGAGAAGTTTTCCCTGAGAGGGAGGGCCAGTGGGATCGGTGGGACCCGGTGAGAAGTTTTCCATGTGAAGGAGGGCCAGTCGGATCGGCCAGCTTTGCCGACCGATCCTCCTTCGCGCGTGAAGTGGGTCCCGGTGAGAAGTTTTCCATGAGAGGGAGGGCCAGTCGCGATCGCTGGACCGCGGCGATGAAGTTTTTTCATGTGAAGGAGGCCAGTCGGATCGGCCAGCTTTGCGACCGATCCTCCCTTGTCGCCGCGCGCGTGAAGTGGTCCCGGTGAGAAGTTTTCCATGAAAGGGACTTCCAGTGGGATCGGATAGCTTCGCCGGCCGATCCTTCTTCCGCGTGTGAAGTGGGTCCCGGTGAGAGGTTATCCCTGAGAGGGAGAGCCAGTCGGATCGGTGGGACCCTGTGAGAAGTTTTCCATGAGAGGGAGGCCCAGTGGATCGGTTGGTGACGCCGGTTAGAATTTTCCTAGAGGGAGGGCCATGGGATCAGTGGGTCCCGGTGAGAAGTTATCCCTGAGAGAGGGAGGCCAGTGGGATCGGTGGGACCCGGTTAGAAGTTTTCCCTGAGAGGGAGGGCCAGTGGGATCAGTGGGTCCCGGTGAGAAGTTTTCCCTGAGAGGGAGGGCCAGTGGGATCAGTGGGTCCCGGTGAGAAGTTTTCCCTGAGAGGGAGGGCCAGTGGGATCAGTGGGACCCGGTGAGAAGTTTTCCATGTGAAGGAGGGCCAGTCGGATCGGCCAGCTTTGCCGACCGATCCTCCTTTACCCGCGCGTGAAGTGGGTCCCGGTGAGAAGTTTTCCCTGAAAGGGACTTCCAGTCGGATCGGACCAGCTTCGCCGGCCGATCCTTCTTCCGCGTGTGAAGTGGGTCCCGGTGAGAGGTTATCCCTGAGAGGGAGGGCCAGTCGGATCGGTGGGACCCGGTGAGAAGTTTTCCATGAGAGGGAGGGCCAGTGGGATCGGTGGGACCCGGTGAGAAGTTTTCCCTGAGAGGGAGGGCCAGTGGGATCAGTGGGTCCCGGTGAGAAGTTTTCCCTGAGAGGGAGGGCCAGTCGGATCAGTGGGTCCCGGTGAGAAGTTTTCCCTGAGAGGGAGGGCCAGTGGGATCTGTGGGTCCCGGTGAGAAGTTTTCCCTGAGAGGGAGGGCCAGTCGGGATCAGTGGGTCCCGGTGAGAAGTTTTCCCTGAGAGGGAGGGCAGTCGGGATCAGGTGGGACCCGGTGAGAAGTTTTCCCTGAGAGGGAGGGCCAGTGGGATCAGTGGGTCCCGGTGAGAAGTTTTCCCTGAGAGGGAGGGCCAGTGGGATCAGTGGGACCCGGTGAGAAGTTTTCCATGTGAAGGAGGGCCAGTCGGATCGGCCAGCTTTGCCGACCGATCCTCCTTCCGCGTGTGAAGTGGGTCCCGGTGAGAAGTTTTCCATGAGAGGGAGGGCCAGTGGGATCGGTGGGACCCGGTGAGAAGTTTTCCCTGAGAGGGAGGGCCAGTGGGATCGGTGGGACCCGGTGAGAAGTTTTCCATGTGAAGGAGGGCCAGTCGGATCGGCCAGCTTTGCCGA
This sequence comes from Cooperia oncophora, assembly GCA_036418165.1. NCBI lineage: Eukaryota > Metazoa > Nematoda > Chromadorea > Rhabditida > Trichostrongylidae > Cooperia > Cooperia oncophora. The sequence goes on from MU951287.1 coordinate 25,509, forward strand.
CCGATCCTCCTTCCGCGTGTGAAGTGGGTCCCGGTGAGAAGTTTTCCCTGAGAGGGAGGGCCAGTGGGATCGGTGGGACCCGGTGAGAAGTTTTCCATGTGAAGGAGGGCCAGTCGGATCGGCCAGCTTTGCCGACCGATCCTCCTTCCGCGTGTGAAGTGGGTCCCGGTGAGAAGTTTTCCCTGAGAGGGAGGGCCAGTCGGGATCGGTGGGACCCGGTGAGAAGTTTTCCATGTGAAGGAGGGCCAGTCGGATCGGCCAGCTTTGCCGACCGATCCTCCTTCCGCGCGTGAAGTGGGTCCCGGTGAGAAGTTTTCCATGAAAGGGACTTCCAGTGGGATCGGATAGCTTCGCCGGCCGATCCTTCTTCCGCGTGTGAAGTGGGTCCCGGTGAGAGGTTATCCCTGAGAGGGAGAGCCAGTCGGATCGGTGGGACCCTGGTGAGAAGTTTTCCATGAGAGGGAGGGCCAGTGGGATCGGTGGGACCCGGTGAGAAGTTTTCCCTGAGAGGGAGGGCCAGTGGGATCAGTGGGTCCCGGTGAGAAGTTTTCCCTGAGAGGGAGGGCCAGTGGGATCGGTGGGACCCGGTGAGAAGTTTTCCCTGAGAGGGAGGGCCAGTGGGATCAGTGGGACCCGGTGAGAAGTTTTCCCTGAGAGGGAGAGCCAGTCGGATCGGTGGGACCCTGTGAGAAGTTTTCCATGAGAGGGAGGCCAGTGGGATCGGTGGGACCCGGTTAGAAATTTTCCCTGAAAGGGAGGGCCAGTGGGATCAGTGGGTCCCGGTGAGAAGTTT